>JAGFVP010000457.1:0-15857 GCA_021031095.1 Bathelium albidoporum
TATAAGCAGCTCATAGCCCATCTTTCACGAATCCAAGCTTCTTCTCTTCTCTTGATCTCTGCCAATACCATATCAATGCGAGCCAAAAGGTCACGAAGCTGGAAATCACATCTTTCCCGGCATTGAGCTGACATCCAGACCAATAACTCATGCCGTTTCCTCGAGTACGCCCCTGAGCCTATTTCGCGAATCGCACTTACGGAACGAGTTTTGTAAAATGCAAATATCTCGAGGAACACCAAAGCAAGAGAAAAGATATCCGCAGGGCGACCGTGATGCTTGTCATCTGCTATTGTTTCGGGTGCTGCGTACTGACTTGGTCAGTAGAGGGATAAGAGCAGGGTAAGACTCTACTTACTAGGTCAGTCCTGGCACTGTGTCCAGTTGATCCAGTCTGTTCAGCGGTGAAGGTCTGCGATATGCCAAAATCTGTAAACTGGACTTGATAGCCATTGAAAAGTATGTTTGGTGGTTTAATGTCTTTGTGTCGTATTTTGGGTTCGTTATGCAAGTATTGCAGCGCATGGGCAAGGCAGCCCATGATGGAAGCAAGGAGTTGGGGTATCTCCGAGCCTTGCTTGGCAATCGCATGCCGGAGTTGTTCTCGCTTTTTTGAGGATTTCTCAAAATTTGAAAGTACCAGTTCAAGATCACAGATTGCCCTGGGCGAGGTCAAGATACCAAGTTCCGGGCCGACAATGTAACTGCCTACGTAGCGAGTAATATGGTAGTGGGATAGTCTGCGGAGTATATTTATCTCTCTTTCCATTGCTTTCTTTGTGTTTTCGAATTTGCCAGTATCGGGCTTGAACATCTTGGCAACTACTGCTGTCCCCGTCTCCTTTGATTTGCACAGCCAAACATTATTCGAACCTCTACCCAGATTTTCTTCAAAAATGAGAGGTACATCCTCAAATTCAGTGTCAAAGCCAGCTGCTTTCAAAGGTTTCTTAGTCCATTCGATAGGAGTATTCGGTTGGCAAAGCTGGTATTGGTCTGCTTTGGTGGTGAAGGAGTTATGAGCCATATCAGAGTCTAGGTGATGAAGGCGTCCTGGACCTAGACGACACACCATCATTAACCATTTATTTGTACCAAAGCTGCTTGCTGCAGTGTGTAGTGACCAGTCCAGCTTACCTCGAACGTCGGCCAGCAGCCAATACTTTAGGGCAGGAGAGGAGCTAATGCTTAGTGGAAGACTTCAAGCCCTGCTGAGAAATTCTAAGCTTGACCAGGTCACCACTCCCAAGTCCTCTCAACTCGTCTGAGTCATGTGCTCTCCCCGAAGAGATTGTGGTCAGCACTTTGCGGCAGCGTGCCAAGGGCAAAAGGTCAGGCAGACTCGAACTTTCTGTGCGGGGGGTGTTGTGCCGCTTCAGAGGGCCGAAGGCGCCCCGATATCGCTTAACCGTGTATTGCATAATCTTGATATCAGATCAATAATGGAGGATTTTGTCCCAGAAAACACGCGAAGGGGAATCAAGAAACAGTAATACTCGAAACAGCCCTTGATACAGGGAATCATCAATGACAAATATAGTTGAAGATATGACGCCAGCGGTATCACTGTAACTGTGCGTTTGATGGGAGCATGCAAGACCGAGCCTATGTCCAGAGCTTGCCACCAATGTATTCAAAGATATTTTCTTGCCATTGGAGCATGCTGCGGGGAGTTCATGTGGCCTGACGTGGCATGAAATACCCATGTCATGCGTGGCTGTTGCGGAAAAGAGACCGGCTTGCTGGGTCGTCGACTGAAATTCATAATACATTATCCGATCAAATCAAAGGGCTGAACATGAGATGCCTATTATAGCCACCGCGACTCTGAAATCGTTGTGGCGTGTGTACCTCGAGCTCATCTTGTTGACAAATGTTCCTACGTCTGTAAAGCTTTGACTTGGGATGTCTTCATCATCCTGCATCTCGTGTTCTCCCGTAATACTTATCGGAGTACCTTAGTACCTCCTCCAGTAATTTACCCCCGTCGGACTGCAGCAAAACAACCCGGTGGTTACGCAAACCTTGAGACTCTTTCAAATAGCCTTGGAATTGGTAATGGCAAAACCAGTGAGATATACTGTCATCTGACGTGGTTGAGACGCTTTTGAAGAAAGACTCTACAAGTGGATCGGTGGGATGTTGGTAGGGTGGCGCTTAGACCGCGCGCGCCATGTCGCATTCACCTAGTTCTAAAAAGGTTTAGTCTGTTGGAGGTCGATTCCAAGAGTCCTAAAACTGTGCAACAAGAGTGCGCAGATAAGGTACCTACCGAAGAATGTTTAGTTCGAGCGAGTCGACCAATCAGTTGATAGCTAAGCTCAACTAGCGCAGTTGTAGGACAGTATAAAGGCGTTGTTGAACTCGAACATTCCAACAAATTTCAGGTCGAACTTTGCGATACCATTAGCCTCAGAAAAAACTAATGCTGCCTGCTGGTTTCTAGCATGGGACCGAACTTTTGAAATGGACCTCCGTATGCTATCTGTCCTGCGGCTCTGTGCAAATACCTCCTGCTTGACTTGGTATTGGTAGGGTACATCAAGGCACCAGCCTTCGCGGACGAAGAAAAACACATTCGTGCTGTCTGCGTTCCCTTGGTTTGCCTTGTTACAGAGCAGTAAAGAATGACGTGAGCCAGTGCTCCGTTGGTTTTGAGATGCGTGGGCCCATGCTATGTGCTTCTGCCTTGTCGACTCACAGTAGGCTTGTTGAAACAACAGTACGGTACTATAGGTACACTACTTCTCATATCGGATCAATCCGGGGCAAAATGTCATCTCCACTTTACGAGGCTTTCACCCTCACGACAACCACTACCCCTAGACGACTGGGCCTGGACATTATAACAGATTTACAGCGTAACTCTAGCTCTTTATGGATGCAGTCTCTTTTGGGCTTGCAGTGTTTGCATGCGTTGGGACCGTGAACAAGTTAGTTAGGTTTGCTGTTCAAAGCAACGCAGACCCACCGTCTCAGCCGCTCACCATGTATAGCCTCATCCGTCAAATCTCAGGCAAAATAACTGCCTACAGTAACTCCGCGCAAGAGATTCCGCCTCTCCTTCGCAATGTTCAGCATCAATGCCTAAAACTGAGGAAAGACCTGGAAATCCTGGACAGCCTCAAAATCGATACTTCAGTGGACAGCATTGAACTTATTGAACTACAAGAGGATGGATTACGATGTCTTGAAGCAAAAGCGGCAAAATTGTCTCATGCTTTGGCACAGAGCGATAATGAGTCAACTCGACAGAGGTTGAGATACGCTTTTAAACAGAAGCCTGCAGTTTCAAGGTTTCATGATGAAATCCAGCAGTGGTATACAAAATATGCTGCATCTTTCTACCTACTTGCACGCGTCATAGCGGTCTATGGAAATACTGTTACTGACCGCGGCCAAATCACGTACACAATTACCAGACTCAGAGAAGCAAGTGTCGAGATCTCTTCCAGATCCTTGGACCAGCCGCAGCTGGCTCCACTAGAGGGACGCGGAGAAGACTTTCCAATTCGTTTCTCTACTGCCGTGGTATCCCAGAACTATGCAGGAAGGCCTATAATTGTAGACTTGGTGGAGCCAAGTCACTTTGGTCCGAACAAAGGAAGTATGAGGAAGGACATGCAAAATCTGGCCTTGATCCTATCAAAGTTCGACCCAACTTCGACCGGCTTACTTACATGCGACCGTGTCGGCGAGTCCGCTGTTGGTACTCATCTAGTTTTCGAACTATTCTTTTCGTTTCCTCCTGGATTAAGTCACCCAAGTGCGTTGCGAGAGCTGCTTCACGATCAATCATCGAAGACCCCGTCCATAAATACCAGGCTTGCTTGGGCTATCTCGTTGACGAAGTCTGTATTATCGATGCATGCCGCTGCCTTTGTACATAAGAATATACGTCCAGAAGCGATCTTGGTCTTTGACAGCCCCAAGGTCGACCAGAGCCTTTTCTTGGTCGGCTTCCAGTATTTTCGGCTTGCTGCGGGCGAGACCATTTGGAAAGGCGACGAAGATTGGACCAAAGCAATCTATCGCCACCCACAACGCCAGGGCTTACACCCTGAATACAACTACATTATGCAACATGATATTTATAGCCTGGGGGTATGCCTTATTGAGCTTGGGCTGTGGGAATCGTTCATTAGGTATAATTCGGGAAATGATGAAGCTATTTCAAGGTACGTCCAAATTTGGGTATCAAGGAACCTTTTCAGTAGCGAGACTCAATAGATTCGGATCGGATGGTTTTATGCTCCAAGACAACGAGGCTTACACATTCACGCAGTAAAGAGCCTTGTCCGAGCCATCTGTTTAAAGCGCATCCGAAAGCATCGCCTGACATACCGCATCGAATGCACGCACGTGAGACCAAAATATGTCTCGAGGAACTTGCTAGGACTGAACTACCTCACTGCATGGGGCAGAAATATACGGATGTCGTTCTTTCTTGCCTAACCTGCTTGGAGGACTCGGAATTTGGAGGGGAGCTGGAGGATCAAAGCGGTCTCACCATTGGAGCGCGATTCATCAAATTAGTCAGTTAAGGTGCTCTCTTCTTGCCTAGCGTGCACTCACAAGAATAGGTCTATCAAGAGCTTCAATCTATACGCGTGTAATTACGCTTTATAGCCCATTGAAAGAAGATACATCCGTACTTGCGGCCGGAACTGGGGCCGGGACGGGAGATATCTAGCAGAAATAGCAAGATCGCCATGAGTCTCCCTGCCTTCTTGAAGATGAAAAGCCAAGAGACCGCGGCGTTTGAAGACCTTGCGACGCAAAACTCATTGGAAGGGGAGAAGATTGCACAAGAGATACACCGAAATGTGTGTAAATACCCAAAGCCCAGAACTAGATTGGGAAGCGAATCATCGGAATCCTAGTTTTCTATCTAGTCACATGACCTCGTGAAGGAGTTGACTTCGATACGGTTGTCCAGCGAAAGTTTTGTCAGCTCGGGAATAGCTTAGGTTGGTTGGCCATCTGGTCCTCCGGCTTACAGAGCACTACATTTCTTTCAATCACTCTCCAAAAGGCCCTTGGAGATTCTGACCGGAAAAACTCGGCAAGGGACTGAAATGTATACGAAAGATAAAGGTAGGAGCACAATACCGGGAGATTATCTTGCTTATACCTACTTCATTACATACGACAATATTGCATACGCAACTATACATACACTCACGGGCAAATGGTACGATGTGCAACGACAGTTTAGAGTCGGGCCACAGTAGACTGTAAACTACAATGCTTACAACCGTTACTGAGATCAACTTCTCGATCGTCATCAAATCCCATTTTTCCAGTATTTCCCTGTCATCAAGTACAGTACACAAATGTGCTTCAAGGGACATGACGTTCTGAAAGAAAGTGAAAAAAGAAGAGCACAATGATCAAAGTGTATGATGGAAAGAGCAGCGCTAGCTTGTGCCCAGAATGTGCCTGGGGTATCTTCATCGTCTCACATCGCGCTTCCATGTCTCTCGTCAAGCCTCCTAGCAAGTGTCCAAGGCGGGACCAACCGCGAAGTAAGGAAGTCTCATTGTCCAGAGCATCCGCCTTTTTTTTTTTTTTACCACAATCCAGTACGAAACCCATGATATTCTCCGCAATCGACCCTTTTTATTCCTTGCCCGAGAAGCGAACTTGCCCGAGCATGCTGAGGACAACGACACGCATCCGTCCCCATAAGTAAATCCTCCATGGTTGTGTTTCTCTCACCGTTCGAGACTCGCCAACGAGCACAAGCCTCGCAATGCAACGGCGTCAATGTCCGGCGTGAGCAGCGCACCAAGCAGCATCTCGCGCTTTGGCAAGACGTCCGCCTTGCTGGCGCCAATGCCGACAGCCGCAGAGCGCGATGAAGGCCGCCGTCGTCGGTCAGACTCGCCTGGTGCGGATGGAGGAGGAGAAGAGGTGCTTGATGAGGCAGGCATGTCGCCGTTGGCGGATTGCGGGGCATCACCATTGGAGAGCGAGTCCGCAGGGTGGTCGGTCGTGCCTTCTGCTTCGGACTGCGACCCAGACTGCTGCTGCATGGATGGCTCCACACCGTTACTCCCTGTGCTGCGCTCATCCATCTTCCCATTGTGCTCAACCTCTTCTTCCTCAGAATTCACCCAGCCATCCACCCATCGCCCACCTACCTCCTCTTCCACGCCCGCCATCTCCGCCAGCCGCCTTAGCATCCCCAGCGCCTTATGTGTCACCAGTCCGAACCCCAACGCCTCGTGATCGATGCGGGGCGGCGGCGGCGGCGGCTGGCCTGGGCGTGCCCTTCCCGGTGGAGGTGGCGGCTCCGCCGCGATCGGTCGTCCGGCTGCTGCGCTCGCTGTCAAGACGCTCTGGTCTGTTGAGAGCACACAGACGAGTCGGAGGAGGCTGGGGGCCCAGCCGTCTTCGGATTCGAGCCAGACGCGGGCGAGGCTGGAAGGGGAAGCGGCGACGGTGGTGGGGTTGGGGGTGGTAGTAAGGCCGGCAGTAACATTGCTGAGGGATGCGCCGCTGCTGACGGGGCCGCCATTCATGATAGACTCGGTGTTTTGGGTACTTGCGGGCGTGGCAGGAATAAGACAGGTAAGGATGTCGGCCGCGAGCATGCCTTGGCTGAGGTAGGGTTTGCGAGCCTCGGCAGTGCGGAGCTCTGCTTGTGGGACGAGATGGCTGCGGGCACGTTCGGGAAGAGGCGCAATGGCGAGGGCGAAGGTCCGAGTGAGGAGGTCGTAAGGATGCGTGAGTAAGGGATCGGATACGCCGTCGGTTGATACAGAAGGTGTCGGGTTGCCAGCCTCAGCAGCAAAGAGTGCTTTGAAGTGTGCTCGGTTCGGATCGTCTCGAGCAAGAAGCTTAGCCAAGGCATCGACGGCATAGGGTAGATACCGATGGCTGGTTGGGTGGTACGCTGCGAAGCGGACGGATGCAAGGCCTGCAGGAGTCGTGTTGATGACAGGTTGAGGGCAGGGAGCGAAAGCGAGCAAGAAGCGGAGAATGTGATGAGCATCTGTTTGAGAAGGAAGTGATATTTCCTGGGCGGTGTTGCTAAAGAAAGTAACAATGTCCTTCATAAAGTCCTGGGTATTGATATATGTGCGGAGAACCATATGCCGTGTTCCTAGTAATCGTATGGCGTTCGAGATGAATTTTAGAAGTGGACTATAGCACAGATACTTGATATTCTGGTGATTGAAGGAAAGATTTCGAAGGATTGTAGAAACGGCAACCAGTCGATCCGAAGCGTGGTCGAGTTCGAACGCTTCACTGCCAAATTCCGGAATATCTTGAAGTGACGCATTTTCTGCCCGGCATCCTCGAATCAAATCCTCATAAGAGCTCAGGTCGACGGCATCCGAAACCTCGGCTGCGTCTTCGGCCAAATAGTCAAGTAATTCCTCTGCGCAATCCACTAGTGCATCGACAAGCTCTTCACAGCCGTCTAAATGCAGACCCCCATTTGGCATGCGATTTTCGTGAGACAGCATGACGAGATGATCCAAGGCAAGTCGAACTTCGCTGTGAATACCACACTGAAGACTCAGCATGAGCGCGCGTATGTCAATTACGCCCATCTCTTCAACCGTAGGAATGTTGGGCACGGCGTAGGCAAGCTTTGTTCCAAAGCTGGCAAGGAGTTCTGGCTCGTAACCGCCATACACATTCCAATCAATCGTTCGTGACATTGGTTGAAAAGTCGTACTTTCTGGCTTATGCTCGAGGCGTATAGTAGCTTGCTTCGGTCCAGGTGGTGTCATAAGATTTGGCTTCATTTTGCTAGGCTTTGCAGGAGTCTGGGGAACCGGCGCATGCTGCTCAGCGGAAGGAGCGGTGTCGCTTGGGGCAGCAGAGCCCATCCGCTGATGCTGCGCAATATTGGGCTGCCTGTTGGGCTGCATTGCTGACTGAGGAGTTGCCGCGCCGTTGGGAACACTGGCATCTGCAGAGACACCTCTGGGAGTCGCTGGACCAGGCTGATTGCGCTGTTGCTGCATTTGGTTGGCCATGTACTGCTGTGTCTGGTCTTGCGCGCCAGGTTGCATCATTTTAGATGGAGACATTTGAGGGGCCATCTGCTGCGCCTGCCTCTTCTTCTGCGAAATGTAAAACTTTTCGTACGCGGCGAGGTTGCGCGCCCAATAGTTCTGAATTTCTTGCACTGCCGTTGGAAATTGCTGTGACATGAATCCAAGGTTCTGCACTAGTATGGGCCACTGATTCGCCATGGTGACTCTTTGTGAACCGCCGTATTTGATCATGATGCCAAAAAGAGCCGTGACATTGATAGGTCTGCCCTGCACCGTGGGATGGGGGTTGAAAGGCTGGCCCTGACTTTGCATGAATGCTTGGATGCTTCTGAGCAGCTGATCGCTAGCTGGCGGATTCTGTTGTGGAAAGCCGGATCGATGTCCTCCTCCTCCTGGCATACCAGGTGGCCCTTGAGGGGGTTGAGCGCCAGCCATGTGATTGGGTCCTCCATTCTGCTGTCGCTGTTGGCCGCCAAATTGGTGCGAGCCCGGCTGCATTTGCTGTAAGCGCATCTGATATTGCCTCTGCATCTCTGCCTGTCGCTGCTGCAGATTGTCAGTCAAGGGAACGGACGGCTGTGGCATTCCCATCATCCCAGCTGGCGACATGCCCATCGGATTGTAGCCTTGGCTGATGGGCTGCATTCCACCTATCATATTCTGTGCGTGCGGATTCTGTGGTGTGCCCATGCGACTGGCCTGGTCGGGCGGCGGCGGAGACATTTGGGCACCAAAGTTTGGCTGCGAAGTCGGATACTGGTGAGGCGATGCGGTGGGTATTCTTTGGGGAGCTCCTGGCGGTCGGAATTGCTGGTTCGGCATGGTGGGAGAGGGTGTCGCATTGCTAGACGCGGTCTGCTGGAGATGCTGATACGGGTTGGGAGTCTGAAAATTCTGCCCTCCTTGCTGGGCGCCATAGTTCTGATAGGGGATCTGCTGCGGCGTCTGCGAGCGGGAAAGATTCGGATTCTGTGAACCCGGCGCGGGTGACCCGCCCATATTATCTCCACCGGGATGGGGCCTCTTGGAGGGGATGACGGGATTGACATTGTAGCCCGAGCCCGGGAACGCTGGCGAGGGACCGCGACCGTTGCCATTCTGGATGCGCTGGGGATTCTGGAAGGAATTGACGTCGAAGCCGGTGGGGTTGAACATGGAGCTCATGGATGGGTCCAGGCTCGCGTTCGGGTCGGGCGCATGAGGATAAAGGCCATTGCTATCCTGCGGCCAAGCGTTCATGTCGTGCAGTTAGGGGCGGCCCATCTGGAGAGCGGAGGAGTTAGCAGCGCCACGGATGCGGGCCAGCGTAGACAAAAAAAAAAAAAAAAAAAGGTCAACGGGGATGCGTTTGCGGCGGATGTAGTGATGGGGGGAGATGACAGTGTTGTCGTGCGGAGCCAACAGGCAATCGACAGACGCGTGAGGGTGAGGCTGTGATGGGCAAACGGCACCGAGCGCCACAGCGATTCGGACGCGGAGGCAGAGGAGGGCTCACCTAAGAAGAGGCAGGTTGGTTGCAGTCTGGCACGAAAGGTCCAGTTCCACGATAGACCTGCTGCTGCTGCTGCTTCTGCTGCTTCTGCTCGGGGCTGGAGGCGGCGGACCCCCTTCAGGCCGACATGAGACACAGGTTTGCCCAGCCCCATGACTGACTAAGCCAGAAGTGTCAACCGTGCTGGGCCAGCTCGACGGGCGGCCACCAGACAGCACCCACGCAGATGGGCACAGCGGGCAAGCAGAGGGCAGAGGGAGGGCGGAGAGGGAGAAGGATATGACATGGGAAAGGCGACATTCCGTAGGTAATAGCTTAGGGAACAACGTGCGCGCTCTCGAATCGGAAAGCGGTAGCATCCAGTACCCATTCGCTGTCACAGGCGTCCTGGCGTCTCAAACTGTCATCCATGGCCCTTCCGGCCCGCAAAGCATATTCGCTACGGCCCCGTGTTTGGTGGACTTATGATGGCTAGCCTGCGCGTCCCATTCTCCAACGCAGTAGCATTTGGTAACCTCCTCCCCTCAGCCTGGCTCCCACCACCGACCTGCTCTCCCACCAGCCCGATCATGCAACACCAGCGTCCTTTCTGCAGCGCTGACCCTGGGACTGATTGGCATGCTGACCCCGGCTACCTTCAGCTTCCACGAATACTCTCGGCTGTATACATGTGGCATCTGAGCGGCGTGCTGGCCGGGTCTGACCCTCCGCGCGCTGGGAGAGGAGAGACGAGCAGCTGGATCCGTGTGCACGAGTGGGAACTAGCGCCCGACACCAGCGAGGATGTGATTGGCGCGATGCGTCTAGGGGTGCAATGGACGCTTCGTTGTGCTCATGACGTGGAATTGACTGGACTGCACTTCCTTTTGCTTTCCGGCTGCTCTCACACTGAATTGCTGATCACCTGCAGCCTTGTTGCATGACCTGGCAGCATCGCTTGCGTTCGTCGCTCGGACCGTGCTGACCATATATTCCTTGTTGCAGCATCTTGGATGGGAGAGCACCGAAAACGTTGCTGATGCCTAATTCTTACCATGACATGCTTCTGAAACCATCTCATCTACCGTCAGGTTTATCTGAGATAATCAGACAGGCTATGCGGCTAACAGAAGACGAAGATTTCGGCTCGTTGCGCGACAGATGGACACCGTTGTAGTCAACGGGTGAGATCAGGCTAGTCGGCAATAAATCCTAGGACCGTCGCTCAAACTTGGCAGGCCAGATCCTGATTCCCTACCGTAAATGGCTTTGGCATGTGGAATCTCTAATTTGATTGTGTGGCCCTTCATCACGGTGACTGCGCACGGCTTCGCTTCGCTATCTCGTATCTCATAAACCGTGCTCATGTAGAAAGAAGCCAGGGGAACTTATCCGCAACCACACTTACGCCACTATAATCCACCATGAGGCAGGCCATCACCCTCGACAGACACATAACAATAATTTTCACGCGGCCGTAGAGGACTATTTGTACAAAAAGCTTTTTTGACCTACTGAGACAATTTCAAGCGATTCACAGCAGATCAGAACAGATCGATAACACTGGGAAGTTTGTGAACTTTGGATTTCTACCTAAGACGCCACAGCGCCAGACAATCAAAAAGATTTGTACATACATATCGACCAGTGACTCATCGTAGCACCTAATGACAAGCTCAGGCAGCAGAAGAGACAGATAAGAGATAAGAGAAAGCGGGAATGACGACAACACCGAGAGCAACAAGACTCTATCCCAAAGCTCGAAAGAACCTTTGACATGAGGCCCCAGAGAGCGGGTAGTAGCCCATATCCGTATCATTCATTAGAACCGGCGCCAACCCACTGACATACGCCCACTATACCCCGTGACTCATTGCCTCAACACCAATTCATCAAATTACGCGTCATTCAAGCAGCAGCGCTCTCTTCCTTCTTCTCTTCTTTCTTCTTCGGAGTTGTGCTCTTCTTGGGCGTAGCCTTCTTAGCAGCAGCTCCGGATGTCTTCTTAGCGCCCGTCTTGGAAGCTGGGGCGGAAGCACCAGGGTTACGTGACTTGGTCACGCGGCCTGACTTAGTCTTACCAAGGACGACGGGCTTCTCCTCAACAACAGCGGGTGCCTGACTGATGTTAGCTAATGCATCTCGACCAACAATGATCCCCTGTTTTTCTCCAGCATTGCTTCGAAAGAATACATTGTTTCTATTACAAGAAAGAGATGGGGCAAGGAATAACTCACAGAAGTCGGGGTCTTTTGCTTTCGTGGCTTGGCAGTGTTGGCCTTGGTAGAAGCCTTCTTCGGCGCGGCCCGAACAGCAGTCTTCTTGGGCGCGACCTTCTTGGCAGCAGCAGGTTTGGAGGCAGTAGACTTGGCCTGACCCAAGGGCTGCTAGTAAGTACGCTGAAAGATAGACAAAGCTAGAAGACATTACAGACAACGCACCTTAGTAGCAGTAGTCGTCTTTGGCTTGGTTTCCTTTTTCGCCGCTGCTGGCTTGGCCTCCTTCTTGCCAAGCTTGTCCTCAGTCTTGGTAGCATCAGTCTTCTTTGCCAGCTTCACCGGACCAGACGGACCTAGACGTGTATGTTAGCAAAGTAAGCAAAGACTTTAGATTGCAACCAAGTCATCTAGATACTCTAGAGCATACGGCAAGTGCCTGAGGTAGAGAGACGTAAACAAAAATGCACGTACCCTTGGGGCGCGTGAAAGTCCCATCGTCCTCTCCAGACTGCAGTGCGCGGCTGATATGGGAGCTGAATGCGGCATCGCTCATGCTCTTGGGCAATTCGTTGTTGGCCTGAATGTATTTCTTAATGGCTTGGCGGCTGCGATGAAACGGAAGCCGAGTCAGCGTCTGCCTCATGTACAAAGCCAAGTGGGGGTTGGTATGGCGCGTAGAGCTCGCGCAACGACCACAACCAAAAATATATTTACCTGGAGCCAGTACGGTCTTTGAGCTATTGATATTGATAGCATGTCAGCATGTGCTCGCAACTTCAAAGGCGTTGGCGGCGGTGTGGTGGGGAAAATGGATGTAAAAGCACGACTCGGCCCGGGTCTGAGTGCGACCGGCTTTGCGCGAAGACAGACTACTCACGTTCAAGATTGCGTCCTTGATCATGTCTGCACGTGAACGGTCAGTAGGGTACGGCGATCAAAATGAACACAATGCGCTGACTACGCGACACGCGTGGCAGGCAGTAGGGTCAAGAAAATAGAGGTACCTTGATAGGACGCATGAGCCGGCGCAGCGGCAGCAGCCGCCTTCTTGGTTGGCGTAGCAGTTTTCTTGGGAGCCATTGGGAGGATTCGTGGTTCGATCGGAAGCGCGTGGACCGGAAAAGACGAGACAAACAAACGGCGATATGGATAATGGGGTTGTTGGGGGAGGTGGTGGGTAGAGAGCAGCGATGGGCGATGGCAGGAGCGGGCGCGACGGCGGGGCATGTGCTATTTATTCTGGCGCGGGCGCGCGGCGGATCACGTCCACACAACGAACAACACCAAGCCTGATTTGGGGTTCATGCTCGGTAGCCTCCGCAATGCGCTGATGGCCATATTCAAGTCACACCCATCATTATTGCACCCACAGATTCAATTTGGTTCGTCTGTTACAGAGTCTGAGTGTGGAACGCAGAGCACGAGCCTTCTTCAGGATACTTTCATCCCGACGCAATCAACCAGGAAATGGGTGGCCACTGGACGGGTTGCTGAAAGGGCGCCGGGACGAACAGGACTGAGAAGACGGGTGTCAAACAGGCATCTTGTGATGCGCATCCCGTGATGTATGCATTTCCATGTTACAAATGCGATGGCTGCACTTTCAAGCCAAGGAGTTCTGTAGTCACAGAGAAGACATAACAGTCCTCCTCCATTCCTTTTCTTTCTGTCGCCTGCGCTGACAACATAACTGTTGCCAGTGAGAGGCCCTGCAAATTATCGGAAACGAGATGATCTGCTCCGCTGTGACAATAAATTGCCTCGCCTTATGTTCACTCTCACTTTGCAATTCCGAGGCCATGTGTGTCTTCCAACATTTCGTCAAACTTCGATGCTTTCCCATATTCTCTTTGCCCTTTTGATCTCCATCTGCCCCATCCGGTTGGATTCCTGTTCTCCCTTTCTCTCTCCGTTTTCAATCTCTTGACCTCATCATTTAAGCCTGCCGAGTCTTTCTGCTTTTCATGCTTCCTTTCTCTATACCCTTCCCGCCTTTTAGTTAGACGGGCCTGCTTCTCTTCAGGTCCTTGCTCCCGAGCCGCTTCTCCTACCCTCTCTCGAACGTCTTGCATGCATGTATTATCAAGAATCAGAAATTCTGGTTTTGCCCCATGCTCCTGCTTCTCTTCAGCTATTCTTCTCTGCTTAACTCCAGGCATGTGCTTCGCTTCTTGCTTCTGTTTCTACTTTGCCTTCCTTAGCATTGCTTTTTTGACTCAACCGGCTCAGGTAGGTCTGACAGACCATCAGATAGTAGACAGAGGAGTTCTTGATCATGAATGTTCTCTGAGTCAGAGCCTCTAGCCTCAACATGTTCCAGATCGATTCTCTGAGCCTCCTGATTCCAACAGCCTATCACAGTCCCTAAACTCCTGGGGGAAATGCTTTAAGTCTCTCGACACTTCAAACCGGGCCTGGTTCCCCCTGCCCTGAGTGAGTTGATTCGAAGTCTCTGCACTCTCTTGACCTGATGCCTGAGTGCCAGTCGTCCTTCTTTACCGTTGTAATTGTGATGCAGCAGAGAAACTTGGGCGTGGAGGTACATCTCGCTCAGGCACTGGACCTGATGCTCTTTGTGAAGCTCGGTGGAAGAATGCGCGTAATTAAGATAGCGTGAGAGATATTCTAGATGCTTCATCCATGTCTTTCTACTCACCTGATGACTGTAAATTTCGCATAAAGAGATGAGATGGGCACGAAAGGGGAGAATCTCTTTTGAACACGCATCCTATGGGGAGGTGCGCCTTCTAGACCAGCGCTCCACCTACGTCTTCCTCTGCCTGTAGAGGCATGTTCCGCTCGCCTCTGTGAATGCTGATATTGAGCAGATAAGTCTCCGAAAACGCTGCTGGGTCCCGAAGCGCAATCAAGACGAGAAACAAGACTTGGTTTTTACCGCAGAACGATTATTTTGAGTGGCATTCAGATTTATCTTATGTCCACTTCCAGCGACGCCATCAACCTATTTCTCGGCAACAAAGGGAACTCCAACAGCCAGCGTGATACGTTGGACATCGCGAAAAAGGGACGCAGATTGGTAATATGAACTAGAAACCAAAGTAATGAGATAAACGAATGCTGCCAACGAAAGTGCCAGAGATAAATAGGCGAAGAAATACTTGAAGCTACCTTAAGATGCCAGAACTCGCAACACGCTTTTTAGAGAGCTTCAGTTCAGACACCTAAGCTCGCGTAAGGCGTTGTAGTCAGTGAAGGTAATCGCGGACGCTAGGAGAAATAGGTTTAAACTAAAGTCGCGGAGTCCTCATTTAATTCTGTAACTGTTAATCTAGTAATTCTATTTTAGTTAGAACTTGGTAACCTCTTACACTGAGGATCCTGAATGAGCCTCTCCTCGCCCTTTTCAGCCATAGGACGTGGTGTCCCTCTTTGTTACCACCCAATGAAGTCACGATGGATCTTGACCAGAGTGATCGTCGATTCATTCATGGATCTGAACAGTATGCGATCTAGAACTCCCTGCGGGCTACGCTCAACAGAAATTCACAGGAGAAAAGAGACACGAAGGCGGCTACTTCGATGTGCCGTTTAGAGCCTTGTCGGCTCAAATCAGGTAGGAGGAATTTCGTGCAATACGTCTACTAAAGGGGTTGCAAGCACGAGGCGATCTCAGAAGAAGGGCAGTGTTCACAAAACAGACACCCTCAAGCATTGATAATGGATCGTCAAATCGCGAGGGTTCCCATTAAAGCTATTGCCATTGATTTGGCTGCCAGGTCTAGAATCTGGGTGTCTGGATCTGGTAAGGCCCTGCCTCGGCAGACTTTTGTCCATCGGCAAACCTTCCAAGAAACGAACATTTCGCCTTAACCTTCGATACCAAACTTCAGCGACTTCTCTAATTTTCTTTTATGATTCATCAGAGGTAACCTCATCAACTATCGACTGCTTGACCATGACCGAAGAAGAGGAACCTTTCATCCCCCCTCTTCCCGACGAAGCGCTTCCAGACGACGGCTGGGAAGCCCACTGGGACGCCAACGCGCAAGCCTACTACTTCTACAACCGCTTCTCCGGCATCACCACCTGGGACAATCCTCGCGTTCCCGACAAGCCAGCCCAAGAGACCGCACCCGGTACTGACCCTAGCACTTACGGCAGCACTCACCCCACCAACCCTCCCCCCTC
>JAGFVP010000458.1:0-15624 GCA_021031095.1 Bathelium albidoporum
CTCATCCCCCTCTCTGGCCTCCTTGCCCACGATTCCACCACAGCCCAAAGCCTCTTCGCCATCTGCCAATCCCACGGCTTCTTCTACCTCGACCTGACCACCCACCCCCTTGGCACCGCCCTGCTCGCCCACGCCACACACCTCCAAACCCTCGCGGAGTCCGCCTTCCGCCTCTCGCCCGCCGAGAAAGAAGCCGTCTCCTTCGCGCGCACGCACTCCATCTTCGGCTTCAAGCCGTCGGGCCAGGTCGCCGCCGCGGATGCGCATCGCCGCGGGGACCGGGGCGAGTTCTGGAACATCGCCAAGGACGACGTCTTGGTGAATGAGGGACGGCCCGGGGTGGAGTACCCGGACATGCTGCGGCAGGGGTGGAGCGAGCTGAGAGAGTTTATGGAGACGGCGCATGGGATCGGGATGGAGGTGCTGGATGCGTTGGCGGCGAGGTTGGGAATCGAAGCTAAGGTACTGAGGGGGAAGCATCGGCTGACTGAGCGGAGTGGGGATCATGTGAGGATGACGTGGGCACCAGGACTGGAAGAGGAGGAGAAGAAGGAGGAGGGCTGGAAGGAGAAAGGACCAGGAGCGGAACGTGGAGAGGGCGGACAGGATGAAGCGCAGGTGGCGATCACGACGCCGCCACACACGGATTTCGGATCGGTCACTCTGCTATTCAATTGGGCGGGTGGCTTGCAGATCGAGAGCCCCAAGACAGGCGAGTGGGAATGGGTTCGTCCCGTGACAGGGCATGCGATCTGCAATCTGGGAGATGCCATGGTGGAGTTTAGCGGAGGCAAGCTGAGGAGTGGGAAGCATCGCGTGGTAACAGCGCCAGGGGACCAGGCCAAGGTAGAGCGATACAGCCTGGTGTATTTTGTAAGACCCGAGGATGAGATGTACCTGGAGGATTTGACGACTGCTAGCAAAGGTGAGAGTGAGAGCAAGAATGGCAACAATGAGAATGGAGTCAGTTTTGCGAACGTGGAAGGGCTGCAGAAAGGACAGACGCGCTGGAAGGTAAAGGACTGGATCATGGAACGGGCAGCTAATCTTGGTAATAAGTTTGATGATGACACAAAGAACAAATAAAGGCAGGCACTTCATACTATCGGAGACAATCGATGTCGTGTTGTTTTGGACCCCCAGGAACCTGTTGCAATCTGAGTAGGGCAAATTGATGTCAAAAGCATGAATTTGAAGCAAGCACACGGTCGAACGGGTGCAGATACCGATGCGAGAAGGCGCTCTGAAAGGAGTCATTTTTGAAGCCCTGTTCTCTACTTTAAATTACAGGACACTCAAATATTAATGGTGTGTCCGCCCTTTTCCAGCTTTCTCTCGCAGCATTGCTGTGATGACAGCGAACGCACGTCAAGAGGAGAGCTGTAGTCAAAGAATTCACTTCCTTAACCGGGAACCATAACAATGATTTCCCCTTTCCCACGCAGAAGAACAAGTAACACCATTGGAAGTAAAAAAAAAAGTTGCAGCAAGATGCGCCCTTAGAACCGTGTGGGAAAACCGTTAAGCCCCGAATTTCCGGATGGAATAATGCAATGCAGCTATCAACAGAATAAAGATCGCCGCCGCCGGATGCCGAAACGCCAGGAAAGCCGCGCTGGGGAATCTTGTGTCAATGCAGGCCGTCGAGGTGCATAAGAAGCAAAACTAGAATGCATCCAGACTGAGCACACGTGGTCGTCAAAAATTATACATTGCGGGCCGTCATGAGAAGATGAGCAGACGCCAAGGGAAGGACAGAAAGCATTGCTCGGGATATGTGGATATGTGCATGCTAGGGCTAAATTGCAAGGCGCAGCGACTGGACAGCCGTATCATTGTTGCGCAGCAATGCACCAATGCCGGTGAAAGACCCAGGCAAGCTTCTGGCATTCCTTGCTGCAATATTTCGTCCGTCTGCATCTCCGGCATTTGGCGAATTGCCTGGTGTATTCTTCCCATTTGCCACATTGGTACCACGCGCACTGTCGGATGCCTCCTCTTGCGTCATCCTTTCTGCAGAGATTCCTCATGACAACGCCCGCCCAGTACTGCATGTCGTGTGAGTGATGTCGAACAGTAAACTTCTCAACCAGCGGAAATATGTTGAAGTCGTTGGGCAGTAGATACTCTTCATCCCATTCTTCTTCCGACTGTGCGTTGGGAGTTGGCGTTTCGCCGTCAAGAACAGCAAGATCGGCACCAATCTTGAGTCTTGGTACTAGGTGGGATTGCTGAAAGTACGAACGGAGATTGCAGTACTTCGAAACGTATGCTAAAAGCTGAAGAGACATCAAGACATCCTCATCCCGTGGCATCGCAGCCAAGAAAGACGCAGTGGCTGCGCGATCGTTGATAAATCGTGGATACCAACTGACCTGCATGGCTGGAGGGGTTGCATTCATCACGTTCACGGGAGGTTGGACTGGAGACATGCCAATGGTGCCATTCGCTTGCGTCGCGGTTGGATTGATGATGCTACCATCAGCCGATCGGTGGGTGATGTTAAAGGTCTCCGACTCATTGTTTTCCAGGGGGTCTTGGTTCGTCAGTGCAACGGGCGTTGCTCCTGCTTCTAGTAATTCTTCCTGGTCTACCATGTCCTGCATATTGATATCGTTTTGAATACCAACAATCGGTTCTGCAGCTGTACCAGACGTGGACTCCTCCGAGGCAATCTCATCATTCTGATCACCGTCTGAATCACCGGACATGGACACTTGATGCCTGATTGACGGTCTTCGGCGCGAACGGCCCAAGCTTTGTGATGGACGAGCATTGGCCGTATGGGTCGTCAAGGTTGGACCAGGCGTTGTCGGAGACTCGGGTTGTGATGTGGCTCCGGTCGGCAGGGCTGGCGCAAGCATGGAGGGGAGTCGGTCAACCTCACGCACGGGGCGCAGTCCAAAAGCTTCTGGGGTATCCATGGATGGAACGCCGGCCTGTTGTCGGCCTGATCCTGTAGGGGGGGCATATACGTTGCTGCGACTGTCATGACTGCGGTGGTGATGATGTTGTCGATGGAAGTGCGTCCGTTCGGGTGGTGAGCTCAAGGAAAATGCAAGATGAGAGCTTCCTTCTACTGCTGGTCCGTCTTGAGTGTGTAGTGTAGACGCCGGTGGAATATCAATTGGTGGCGGCGCCTGTCTCCTCATTCTTTCGGATCGATGACTGCCAGAACTTCCCAAGCGCTCTCCAGATCGAGAGAAATGTCTGCTGGAGGAGCCCAATCGGCTCGAATTGCGTTTGATGTCCTCTTCCGCTTTAGCCTTGCACTTTTCAATGACTTGAATGTAATTGTCCAGGATTGTGGCGATGACAGGCACCATGTCCGCTTCGACGACTCGAGTTCTGACGCCTTCCGACCCCCTGACGCCGATGTTGACGAGGCACTGGAATGCGAGATTCCATTTCCACATGTCCATCATGTCTTTACTCCTCCCCTCCTTCAGTATACAAACCAGTCTCTCCACCCCGCCATCGACGGTGAGGATATCGCGAATGCGCGCAGACGATGTCGTCAGGCATGCTAGATTATTGAGGGAGTTGATGAGTGGGAGAGTGGAGGTGCAGTCAAGGGCGCGGCGATCGTAAAGCGCGGTGGTGATGGCGACGGACGCTTTGTTGGCGTTCGGTATGCTGAAGTTGACTTCCCTCATATTGTCGAATCTCGGCCTAGCCACTCGCCAGGCGGACCTAGGTAGGCGACAGAATCGGGAAGCAGGAGGTGACGCCGATCACGGGAAGGGTTGGATGGATCGGGGATCCGAGATCGTGGCCGGCAAACGCCCACACTGACGATGCAATCAGCAACACTCCTCGACGGCTGCACGCGTCCTAGTGGGCAGCAGAGGTAGCTGGTAGCCGTTCAGTGGGTCCCGCGGATGGATTTGGAGGGAGTCAGTCGTCCGCCTCAAGAGCCAGATTGACGTCGCTTTGGTGCCGGCGAGCAGCGATGACAAAGGGGGGAAGGGTTGGCAAACAAGGAGCTGGAGGGTCAGGCTCGGCGTGGATCGAGGCCGTGGCCGGCGAGCATCAAGTCTGATGAAGGGAAACGCGATGCACAGCAAATGTTTGCTCCCACGATCTGGCTGGTCGGGAAAGCGCAGCTGTGTGGCCACTGCCCGCTCCGAAGCGGCAAAGCCCGTATGAGCAGAGCAGCGGTCGGATGGAGTCGGGTGATGCGGGAGGCCGTGAGATAGAACTGCGTATGTATGCTGGAGATGTATGGTGATGAGGGTGGAGATGGGACGAGTGGAGAGGGAGAGAGGGAGAGGGCTGGGCTGGTGAGGGCGACTGAGGAGAAGCGACGGTCGATCTGGTTGGCCGGCGAAACCGACTGAGGCGAACAGCGGGACCCCTTCAGGCTTGTGCAATTTGCCAGGCCCTCAGAGCAGCCGTCAAAGAAACGGCTTCAGTCTCACTTTGCATGCACTGCCTTTTGGCTGTCAACCCGCTCTGCTGTTTACTATACACCTGCCCGGTCCCTGGCGCTGGGCGGCCAGCCTGCTGGAGCCCTCCTCTACGCTGGGACGAGGCGACCAGCGCTTGATTACCTTCGCTGACCCAGTGGCGTCGACAGCTCATCGTATCGCTTCTCGCGCTTTAGTCAGCCAGCTCATTCGCCGTCCGATACTGCTGCACCGAGAGCGCCGTCACGATGCATCCACGACGCGCATACGGTAAGCCGGCAGCAAAGTGGACGAGGGAACGGCGCGTGTCCGCGTCTCTCGTTCTTCATGCCTTCTCCGTCGTGTGAGTTTGATTGGTGGGCAGGGCTGGGATAGCTATTGAGGCATTGATTGTGCCAAATTTGCTGCTAGTCGATCTGGCCACTACTGGGCCAGGGGCGTCAATGCTTTTCGTTCTTGCCGCCACACGTTTTGGTCCATCCCATTCACTTGCAGCCCCTTTCGAACTGCATGAAACAGTTGATTGGCGTCTTGACCGGTAAAGCCCTGGGGGCCAGCGACATGCTTTTCTTTCCGAGGCGGGTCATACCTGCAAAACTCTCCAGCATGAATTAATTAGAGTAGCAACCGCCTTGTGACCAGCTCAATATCGCGTGTGCGACCTCGGCAGGTGGTGCTGCTTGCCTTGCCAAGACGGCAACCGAGTCCTTTCGCTATGACCTCCGTCCGAGACTTCAGTGCGCCTTTGAGATCGCGAACCACCCCACTAGAGCATCAAGTCGATGTCGAGGCCGCCCAATCAGCCCGCCATGGCACTCTGTCTCCTGCCTCTCTGCAAGCCGAGAGAAGTGACGCCTTTCTTTCCGCTCAGTTCTCTGCAGACAGATTGAGTGGGAAGCCAGGTCGAAGCAACACTGTCCGAACATATCATTCTTCAGCGACGCTTCAATCGCAACCGGGAGCCGAGCCAGGCTTATCAACTGGCGACGACGAGAACAACCCTTTAAACAAGCTCCGCCACCCATCCACCATCAACGTGATCGATTTCTCGAATGAGTACATGAGCCCCCCTCGTCAATTCCGGAATGACGCACCAGATACTTTTGACGACTTCATAAAGAAGCCGCGCGAAGAGTGGGTCACCTGCCGGTGGATCAGTGTCAGCGGATTGAGTGGAGACGTGATCAAGCCGATAGGAAAGGCCAAAGGTCTACACCGTCTGGCAATCGAGGATTTGATAAGCACACGACCGAGAACCAAAGTGGACTACTATCCGGACCACGCTTGCATAATCTTGACATTGCAGAAGCTCGTCAAAGTGCATACTCACGGCAAAGACGGTCACCCGTGCGACTGCAATGATACACCAGGCTCTGAGAATGGAGGATACGACGACATACATGCTCTACAGCCGGGCAAAAAACCCTCAATCACTCAGAGAATATTGAAGTCGGGGACCTGGGAAAAGTCTCCCAATGAAACCATCACACGCCGGATGAATGGCCAGATCAACGGTAAAGATATGCTTGACGATAATCGCATCAGGCCTGTGCGGACGCTCCAGCAATCTCGGTGTGGCCGTGGCCCAAACCCGAACCCAGAAAGATCCATCTATCTGGAGAGGAACTCAGCTCTCGCCCCCAAGAGCCTCTGCGTGAGTGTTGAGCACGTATGCATATTTCTAACTGCAGACAACACCATCATCTCGTTTTTCGAGAATTCCGCCAGTGAGATTGAAGAACCTATCATCAAGCGGCTGAAGTCTGCCGAAACTATCCTTCGTCGGAGCTGCGATGCGACCATGGTGATGCAAGCCATCATCGATGGCATCGTTGATCTTGCAATGGCTGTCGTTGACGCCTACGAGGACCATATTGGGGAACTGGAGTTGGACGTTTTAACAGACACCAAGATTGTGCAATCACGAAAGCTGTATATATTGGCATCTGAGCTTGCCCTGCTGAAGAGCACCATGCAACCAATCGCTAGTCTGATCAATGCTCTGCGAGATCACAAGAACGAGCCCTTTGGCACCCCTGGAGTCAATGGAATGCCGAAGCAAGTCAACGCGTCAAGTATCTCGATATCTCCTTTGACTCATACCTATCTTGGTGATGTTGAAGACCACATCATCTCAATTCTATCCGCATTAGATCAAATGCGAAACTCCGCCGACAACATGATCAGTCTTATATTTAACATGATGGGAGCATATCAAAACGAAAGCATGAAGCAGCTTACTGTCGTCACAATATTCTTTCTCCCCCTGACATTTTTGACAGGTTACATGGGTATGAACTTTGCTAGGATGGATGCAGTCCAATTGCACAGCGATGCGTAAGTGTCAATCTTGCGAGCAGCCTGAGGGTTTTTGCTGAAATTGTTAGCTTCTTTTGGTATCTGGCAATTCCGCTGATGGCGGTCACAATGCTTGGCTTGCTGTAGGCATTTCTTTTCTCCAAAACGCATCGGCGTAGCTAATAGTTTGGTTAGGAGGGAACCCATCGTTCGAGGCACCAGAAAACTCTTTGTGAAACGACGGATCTGGAAATCGAGAAAAGCTCGTGCCAAGAAGGAGTCGCATGCGCGACTGTAGTGATGGCATTATCCGCGTCTACTTGGCTTCCACTAACAATGAGAGGACTTTTGAGATACCCTTTGCAAGCGATCTTTTGGATTTTGAGTTCTCCGGAGTTCGACACGAGGGCGCTCGCCACTGCGTTGATGGACGAGAATGAATTGTGCTATGATTCTTCTCCAGGGCTCGGTCTTGTAGAATCGAGTAAATGAATCGTGGGACACAGTTTCGATCATGATTCCAGTGCTTTTTCCCAGTCTCGTTACTTATTGTAAAGCTACACCGCAGAAATGTATATGTACCTGCTGGGAGCTTGCCCACTACCGTCGCAAAGACCTGCCGCTTTGACGGCTAAAAAGTAGTACATTGTGACGTTTCACAGGTAGAATAAGCAGCGACGCTTGATGACGATCCCCATGCGCGCCACCCAATAACCGCGCGTCTCGTGCTTTGAGCCGAAATGACCAATTCTGCCTCGGACTCGACATCGCGCAATTTCGCGGTACGCAACATTCTGCATGACCTAGGCAGGATGTCTAATCTTAGGCTCTGCCTGCCCGGGGACGGCCCTGTCACGCACCGGATATGGCCGAGTGACAAGGCCTTACAGCCACAGTCATGCTCTCCCGAAGGACAACAACACCAGGTCGCAAACACGCGTGTCTTTACTCGTGCTTGGGGCCCCACTTGATCGGTGATCACGATCCGCCTGCATCCTAATACAAAGGCACTGCGAGTTCCCTGGTGAAATACCTAAGATCACCACTGCTACAATACCGAAACTCTTAGAAACCGCCACCCACTCGGCCGAGCTAACCGAGTAAAAACATATATCAAGATACATAAGAACAATTAGAAATCCGTGCATACGCTAGACCGACAGAATATCACCAAATGGCCTTCCCGCCACCATCGGCGCCCCTCTCCACTGCTATCAACACCGCCACTCGCTCCCTCCACACCCACCTCAACCACCTCATCACCGCGCGGCTCCCGCTTGCCCTCCCACCTCATGCGGCCTCTCCTGCCGTCTATGCCAAGGGCCTCCGCGCCTTCGCGCACGTCTTCTTCGCCTTCGAAGAGCGGTGGGCTGCGCTGCGCGCCGCTGAAGTGGAAAGAGAGGAACCATGGGTGAACGTGATGGGCTATACGGATGAGCTGGCCCGACGACAGCAAAAGGGGGAAGAAGAGGGAAGGGAGGTGGGTGATAGTGGTGAGGGTGAGGGTGGGGATGAGGGCGTAGGCGGGGAAAGAGAAGAACATGGAGCTGTGGGCGAAGGAGAGGATGGAGTTTGGGCCAGTAACAGAAGTGTGAGGGTGCTGAACGAGCGTGAGAGCAGTGTGCGCGTTGTAGCGGAACTGCTGCCGCCAGGGCTGATGAGGACGGCGCGGCTGGAGCAAGATCTACGGAACTTGGGAGTTGCCTCAGCGAGGGGAGAAGAGAGGGTAGAACCGAAGGTGGAGGAGTTCATGATACGGATCGGGAAGCAGGTAGAGGAACGGCCGTGGATACTAGTGGCATATGCGTGGGTAATGTACATGGCGATTTTCTCTGGGGGCCGCTGGATACGACAGCAGCTAAAAGACGCTGGACCCGAATTCTGGAGAATTGGAGGGGACGAAAGCGGAGAGGAAGAATGGAAAGGGTGGTCATTCCTTTGTTTTGACGGGGAGCACGATGGCGAAGATATCAAGGCCGAATTTAGGCGGCGGCTGGCAGACGCGGAAGGCGCCTTTGATGGTGAGCAGCGGAACGACATCATTCAGGAAGGCAAGGCCATTTTCACACATTGCATCTCCATCGTTGAGGAATTGGATGAGACCCTTAGCGAGACGGGAGTACAAGAAGGCGCTGAGACTTCGGACTACACTTATTCGGCAAAGCAAGCCAGGCAGACGGTCGAAGCAGATGTTTCGAATTTCGACCTGAGGCAGCGAATCCTTGACCAAAGGTCACCGCTTTCCGCACATTTTGTCACGGGCGTAGCGGTGGTTGTTGGGTGCGTTTCATGGTATGCCTACTATTTTGCGAGCGTCGGAAATGCTCAACTTGGCTTCAATAAATGAGCGTCACATGCTCTAGGGTCTTTTAGGGTCTTGCAAGCCGTACCGGTTGTTCGGTGGATGCAATACTTGGCACAAGAGATGCAACGTGCTGATCAAGCAAGAATTTGTAAGCTTCACGATAGAGATACCCCTTGGAACTCGTAGAATACATAATGAAAAAATTTCCACTGAATTTCTAGGGACGATACGCAGTGTCGCTCTGCCACGAATAGTATCTTACAGAGGAGCTTTCAATCAACTGAGCTCGGTAGACGCGCCGCTGAAAGTATGTTTGGCGATAGATAGGCTTTGGAGGGACCTTTGCGCGGTTCTTTGGTTCATAGTCACGCTTCGTAAGTCTGAGCTGCGTGGAACCGACCGGGCAATACAGATTTTTCATCGCAGGAGCCTTTCTTCGCTTGAGCATAAAAATCGGTTCCTGATTCCAGAACCACTCCGAGATAATGACAACCTTGGCATCGGCTGCTTCGTCTATTCTCCCAAAAAGCTCCTCATTCCTCTCAATGTACGATTCGCTCTTTTGCAGAGGCATCGCTGGCACGGGCAGCGGCAGGATAAGCGCATAGTTCAGGTACCTGTTGTCCTGCGCATCAACGCCGGCACCTTGCCGCGCCTGGCATTCTGCCAAAACAGCGATGAGCTCACCAAGCCGCAGACCATCGGCATGCGCAGACTCGATCAGGTAGTACATTGTATCACCAGGGTCACGAGAGGAGGACAGGACGACAGCAACCCAAGTCGTCGGGGGTTGCAGTGCAAGCATAGACATCCAGGACCCCGGCGTGTCGTCTATTAGCTTCGCCAGATCAATGAACAAGTGACGGAAAGGGTGCTGTTCAGCGAGAGCGTCACATGGTGCCGAAGGAGTTACTCCTGGTGGTTCTTGAGTATGGGAACGCAACTCGTCCAAAATAGCTTGGGATCGCAGATCCAATGTACTTTGCCTGCGCTTAAGGCCTGTTGGGGTTTCAAAGCCATGGTAAGTCAAGAGAGGGTTAAAGGAGCAGCATGAGAATTCTTTGGACTTGATATCATCTCGTTTCGTTGCTAACGGTTCGTACCAAAGCGCTCGAAGTAGAGCTGGGGATGTGTTGATGAGAGACTTCCAGGTGCGGCAGACGCTCTGATACTGGAGTACTCTTTGTGGCGGTAGATTGAGAAGGAGCAATTCAAGTAGCTCAGGAATGGCCTGCAGACGATGAGCAGCGCTTGCTTCCATGATAGTTTGATGATGTGAAGTTCGGATTCGCCACCGTGTTGCGTTGATTTTGAGTTGGGAGGAGGCTCAAAATATTTGCAAAATTTCTCAGCTCGTGACTGCACACAACGTTGTGAAGCATTGCACCCTCGGTTCATCGTAATGACAGATCCTCGATCAGTTTCGTTCTTCGATACTGGTTCCAGAGGTACATGAATTCTGCTCAGCGTCCGTGTTTCAGTTTTCCCTTCCCTTTTGGGTTTACACATCCACCATGGATTCACAGAGTAGAAGCGCAGGGATATCGCATATTGAAAAAGGGTCGCGAGCTCCGATCACTTCTTGACTCGACTTTGTCCGACAGCAAGATAGCATGCTATGTCTATCATGATTACATATCTCTAGGCTCGAAGAGTGCTCACTGTCTGCCTGCCTTTAATGTAGACCGTGTACCTTGGGTAGGTACCTAATAATACTAATGCTCTCCATGGATGCCATGAAGAGGGAGATGTCATTGGCTCGCGGCATCTACTCCGGAAGCCAATCAAGCCCCTGCACCTGTCGCCCCTTCACGTTCACGCGCCCTCTGATCCATCATCGTCATCGAAGCTGGTGACCCGTGGGAAACTCACAGCAGCGGAACGTTGAAGGGAACGTCTTCCGCAGCAGATGGTGTTTTACTTGTGGTGGTCGTCACCGATGATCCAATGGGCAATGCCTTCGGCCCGCATGAGTTCAGATGCGTCCTACAGCCAGCCGATGCTTGGGTCCTTGCCCAGCGCCTCACATCGACGATGAGAGAGGACAAGCAGCTTCGGTAGGTCCGGGCTTTTTTGCTGCCCTTTCCGTACCTTGAACGAAATGCAAGGGAGATGATAATAGTACATCTTTTTACATTCTGATATATTGCCAACAGCGTGCGCGTCTTCTCTTCTGCCAATGTTATAGAGTATCGAGGCGTCTAGTCAAAGTCTCAGCTCTGCCTTTCATTTCACCTTTGTGTAGATTGGTCCCGAGGCAGCGGAGATGCCCGTGGAGATTCCCCATTCAAAGCATACGGTCACTGTCAAAATCATCGACACAGGTTGTCGGATCCACGTACCTCCACCCCTATTCTTGTCTCCTTCCATATATGGCCACGATGATCTGGCTTGCCCTGCCTTCAGTTTCCTCATCGAAAATGGACAGCAGGGACGAAAAGTCGTCTTTGACTTGGGTGTCAAAAAAGAGTGGGAAAAGCTCCCGGGCCCGTTCCTTGATAGAATAAGCAAATCTGGGTTGAAAATAGACCGTGGCAGGGATGTGAGTGAGGTGCTCAGAGATGATGGTTTCGAGCTGCGAGGTATTGAGTCAGTCATTTGGAGGTGAGCAGATCCATGCGAAAACGGGGTTGCTCGGTGCTGGCTGTCAGAGCTTTCTGATAGTCAAGGAATAGCCATCAGCACTTTGACCATATAGGATCACCATCCGGCTTTCATTTGACGACCGTGATTGTTGTCGGTGAAGGATTCAAGCAAAGATACCTTCCTGGATACCCGGCCGATCAGAACAGCGCCATCCTTGAGAGTGAACATTCGGCACGTGATGTGCGTGAAATCAAGTTCAGTACCGAATCCCGTGGCCTAGAAATTGGTGGCATGGAAGCTATTGACTATTTTCATGACGGAAGCTTCTATCTCTTGCATGCTCCAGGGGTACGCAGCCTGCCCCAAATTGGTTCCCTGCATTTCTGATTTTATTCAGCACGCAGTGGGTCACATTGTAGGCTTAGCTCGTACCACAGCCTCGCCTCCAACATTCATCCTTATGGGCGCCGATACCGCACATCATGGAGGCGAATTTCGCCCATCTCCCAAGGTTTCGCTTCCAGATGAACTACGTCCATCGCCATTAGGGCCAGACTCCCATCTCAATATCACCTCGGGTGTCTGTCCCGGCTCTCTGTTTGTTGATCGGGTGCATCCCCATCATTCGGCGACCCAGCCGTTTTACGAGCTTCCGGACTATCCAGATGGCAAGGGGCCTAACGAGGATATCCAGGAAGCGAAACGGTCGGTGGAGAAGATGCAGCACTTCGACGCGGATGACAATGTGCTCGTGGTCATTGCACATGACGCATCGCTTCTCGATGTGCTGGAGTATTGGCCTCAAGCGGCGAACGATTGGAAGGCCAAGGGGTGGAAGGAGAAGGGGCGGTGGAAGTTTCTAGAGGATTTTACAAAGGCGGCTGAGGAGAAGAATTGACCACGGCCATGCTCGAGGTTAGTCCCTCAAAGGAGTTAATGGTGAGGATTGAAAAAATCGCCCTGGTCCGCCACGCCTTTCGGAATTGGAAGCTCACAAGGAATATGGAGTTCTCTTAAAGCCTTACCAGGTATTGACCAAGTAGTAAAGATAAAGTAGCATTGATACCAGGGACTTAAATGTAGCTGTATATAAGTATATCGCTAAGTCAAAATAGTCCACCATTTTAAGCATGAGTTCAGGTCTCAAACCGGAGTGACATGGACGCCGTCTAGGCAGGCTATAATGCCATTATCAGACAAGTTCGTAACAGGAAATGGAAGAGGAAATCTCGTCGCGTCCTTCAGATGCTGGTTGACACCGTTGATAGTCTTTAGGAATCATCAATGCAATCCGAATAAACCGGAAGGACTATAACAACGATTGAAAAGATACTGCAGCCAGTCTAGACAGTGATCTGATGTTGTGATCAGATGTCAGAATGAATCAGCCATACAAACCAAGTACCAAGAAGGGCGTGATACTGCTGTAATAGGTGGGTATGATACCAAAGGTCCCTCATCCTTAAGCTACCATGGAAATGCTTGTATTAATCCCACCACCTTCAACCGAAAAGAACAACCATGGCATAACCAGAAATGGAAGCAGCATGTAATCAAACTCGAATTTTTGTTCACCAAATTTGAACAAGCTTATAGACGTGCACCATCTCAAGCTCGTGAGATCAAGGACTTTCGAATGAACCATTTCCCTAGGGAGCCACGATATGCGCTTGCTCGACGCTCCCGCCAGAACTCCATCCTTGCACCAACATCCTCGCTCCCTAATAGTGCGTGATCGAAGTGAACCTTTGCTCGTCTTTACTCGTCTGAACATCATGTCTTCCCTTTGGCATCGGATTCTTTCACCGTATCCATCTCCTCCATTCCTCAAGTCCAACCTCTCTTTCTATTATCCTAACCAATGCCATTTTCCTATTCCCCTCTCTCCATCAAAATCGCTCACCTACAGCACGCCACCCGGCAAGCTCACACTGCCCCCAGAACTCCCCTCTCTGGCGCCGCCAATATAATTCTCATGCCCAACCTGTGGACTTGCATGCCTCCGCAACATAAACATCGGCTTCCTGCCCTCACGATCCAGTTGCTTGAAAAGGATCAGTGGTTTCTCCTGCAAACCTAAGCAGCGCTCCTGGTCACCGTGCACAATGTACAGCGCGTACTGCCGCCAGTCCGCGGTGATGTTGTACTTGCGCAAGGCGACGGGGAGCACCTTGTGGCACGGGTCATCGACGGAGACGCGGAAGGACTTGTAGATCTCGACTTGCGGGTTCGTGCTGCTGCCGGAGCCGGAGCCGGACCCACCGGAGCCGGGGCCTGAGCCTGCGCTGTTGGGGTCTCGGGATGCTGTGCTGGAAGTGGCGGAGGGGAGCGGAGCGTTGATGAGGGACGAGGAAGAGGAGGATTCTTTGCGGTCGGGAATGAGGGTGGTGGAGGTGGAGGAGGTGCTGGGTGGGGTGATGGTGCTAGCAGTGGAGATGCCCGAGGTGGAGGTGATGGTATTGCCGGAATTGGGGGGTTCGTCGGCGTTGGAGCGGCTGCGGGTGCCGTTGGTACGGTCGCGCTCGGAGTAGGCGTCGTCACTATATTTGTCGCGTGGGAAGGAGCGACCAGTATTGGATGTTTGGGTGCTGTAGGCGGGAGACGTTGGTGATCGTTGGTCGATGGTGTTTGGTGACGTTTGCGAGCCGCCGAAGGATGCTGTCAGGTCGTTTGATGCAGCCACAGCGGCGGCAGAAGGATGAAGGTTGGAACCATCGTTAAGAGTGCGACCCGTTGGCGATGGATTCTTGGGTGCCGATCCAAGGAAAAGTTTCTTTGTCGAAAATTTGCGTGATAGGGTGCTTGCACCAGGCGCTTTCTCGGGTTGATTGTTGAGCGGCGGAGAGGACATGTAGTCTTGATTTTGTCCGTCAGGATTCGGAAGAGGATGAGATCGGTCCTTGAACATCCGCAGAGCTGGCAAGAAATCCTCTCGTAGCCTCCTGTTCTCTTCCAGCACCCGATTCATGTCTTCCTTTAGCATCTTAAGCTCCGTCTCGGCCTGTATTATTCGTTCGTCTCGAAGTCGGATCGAATCGATAATCCGTGCAATGTCGTCCTGCGTTGCCGTGGCATCTTGTGAACTGGCTTCAGCAGCTGGAAAAAGTCAGTCATGAGATGAAAAACATGTGATCCACCTGCAACGCTTACAAGGAGGAATGAAATCTTCCGGGTCCAAGGGGATGTTTTGTTTAACTTTGATCTCATAAACACTTCTCAAGACTTTCAGCCGGTGTCCAACGCTATTCATGCCCATCTCTTTGAGCTCTATATGGTGTAGAGCTATCAGTGCTTCCCCGTTGATGCCCTCCTCTGTGGGCAGACATCAGTCAAAGGTCAAAGCGATAAAAGAAAGAATTTGGGGAGACTTCATACCAATGATAGTATCTGCATACTGTCGAAGCCCCAAACTCGAAATGAAATCGGCGCACTGTGTCGCCGTCCATTGAGAGATCAAGCCGTTTGGCGAAATGTGACTGTCTGAGTGAGTGTACGTCGTCGGCGTATGCTCCGCGGAAGGAGGATCCGAGTCGGTTGGCGACGACTCAAAGTCCGGTGGGAGGGTGGGTGATGCAACTACACTGCGCTCAAACTCGTCGTCGGCATCCGAATCCTCATGATATGCGGATCGGTAGGCCATAACGGCCTGGAGCAGAGATCTACTCCTGTGTACCAGCCAAGTCCAGTAGCAGGCGTGCTGCTATAGCGAGCACGATGGACCTGCAGAGTGAGGGGTAGTCAGTGACTCTGATTTTCGCCAAGCCGGAGACCAGTGCCAGCGACAACTGGGATGGTAGGAAGCGGGCGCAAGATTGCGGCAGCGTGGTGTATATTGGCTTTGTGGAGCACGGAAGAAGCAAGACAGCGGAGATCCCTGAGACAAGCCGGTCCAGACGCTGCAGGGGGCGGACAGCGATCGGCGGGTCTGGCGACGGGTGTAAGATGATGTGAGGCGGTGCGAGGATCTCCGGCGGACGGGTGGAGGAGAGAGAGAGAGGGCGAGTGAGCAAGGGAGGGGGGAGGCTG
>JAGFVP010000459.1:0-15479 GCA_021031095.1 Bathelium albidoporum
CCACCCGCCCTCCTCCGTCCTCATCCCGCCCCGCTCATCCACCCCTTCCTCCGGATGCACGACCACGCTCCGCCCGATCGCCACCGTCTTCGCTTTCCCCGTCAGCGGCACCTGGTACTTGAGCACGCCGCGCACGATGAGCTCAAAGGGGTTGTCGAGCACGCGCTCCCAGCGCGCCGTGCCGCCGGCCTCCGTGTGGTTGCCCGGGTGCGCGAGGCGCAGCTCGCCCACGGACGATGCGGGCGCGTGCGACAGCGGCGCGCCGTCGAAGGTCAAGGCCGTGTCGAGGTGCAGGATGCGTCCGAGCAGCATGGTCGAGGGGTCGGGGGCTGGGTCGGGAATGGGGTCGGTGCCGCGGTCGACGCCGCCACCGGGATGGGTGGGCTCGTCCCACCACCAGAAGGGCCGGCGGGTGGAAGAAGAAGAATGATGGGATTTCTTTGGTTGTTTGTGGGGTTGTCGGCGGCGGCGGGCGGGGGGAGAGGAGGAAGGTTCGGCGTTGATGTGCTTGCTCTTGGCGAAGATGTTGACGTCCATGTCTGTGATGGCAACGGTAATGATATTCGGGTTGACGGCCTCGACGAGCAAATCCAGCATGAGCTCCTGCTCGCTGGCCAGCACATTCTGGATCTCGCGGATGCTGACATCGTAGAGTGGCTTTGTGGTGGCGAACAGGAAGCCAACAGCGCCAACGATGACGAGTACGAACATGAAAGCGATGATGATGCACCCCGCAAACCGCGCAATCCAGCTCCGACGTCGATTCTGGTAGTAGTCCATCTGGCGCAGGCTTGCGCTGCCGGGTCTTTGGCGGTTGTTCCGGCTGCGCGGTGTGCGCACAGTGCTTATCAGAGGCGTGCGCTCGTCGTCGGCGCCCTCGACGTCGATCTCGAAGGGGACCTCGCCGTTTTTCTTGGTCCTATGAGGGAAATGATTTTGGTTCGCACTGGCGGGGCGAGAGGATTGTCGTGATCTTGCGTTCCTCGTAGCGGAGAAGGGCACCTCCGTATCGAGTACTGGAATATGCGCGCCTGCGCTCCGGCCATATCGCGCTATGTGATGGTGAAGATGCGTGCTGCTGCCTCCTGTCCTCGAATGCCCTGAGCGCACGGTATCGTTTCGATTATCGGGACTATCAGCATCATTGTAAGCGCTGGAAAACTTCATGCTTCGTTTGCCTGCGATTCGGTGGCCACCAGTCAGCACATCACCGATCGTTCGGGGACCGCCTCTGTGGTCGACTTGACTGGCAATCGATGCAACACTCGGTGTGCGAGAATGATCTCGTGGTCGAGGGTGTTTCTCGGGTTGGTTCGACTCGTAAACAAACGTCTCATCAGAATCTGAAGAGTTGGCTTCGTCGACAGCGCTGGCAACTTTGGCTTCGAAAATATCTGCTTTGGAAGATGCTTTACACATACTGAAGTCAGCATACCTTATAAGTGTTTGGGAAAGTGCTTTGGGAGATTTGACCGCCTCCGGGGACAGAAAGGAAGTGTTCGGTGATCTACAATTTGCTGATGCCGGAGAGTGGTGCTGGAGGGGTTGTGAAGTGTTTGCGGAGTGAAGAGGAGGGCGAGCCGGACAAAATGATATTTGAGGAATCCCCTTTTGCTGCGGTTTGGGAGAAGAGAGCCAGTGATCAAACCTACCAGTGCCAGATTGAATCGACGTCTGTTTGCGCGAAGTCTTTTTCCGATCCTTCCTGGGTCTGATTGTTTCCGTGCTCGGCTTCAACCTTAAGCTACCAGGACCGCCTTCGCCTCGTGAATTGCCCGATCTTTCGCTGCCCCCGCTCAGTGTTGCCTGCGGGACGGAGCTAACCGTTTCTGTTTCGACCGTCATATTGCCAGAATTCTCGGTTCCCGAACGACCTTTTGGCGGCACCAGTGGGGCGTACTGCTTTTGGGCCAAGTTGGTCTTGGCGCGTTGTCCGCCCTGTCCGTTCTGACTGGGCCGTCTGCCTCTACCATCGCTTCTATTTCCCCCACTCTCGCTTTCGCTTTCGCCCGTCTTAGAAAGCCTGTCTCCAGATTCTTCTGTACTGTCTTCGGATATGGTCGGCGGTCGATCTTCTTCCGAACTGCGCGTAATCATTCTCCCAGACACATTTCTGTTTTCAGCCTTGTTAGAATACTGCAAGCTAATATTGTCCATTTGAAAAACTCGCCTTTCTGCACTTCCTGCCTGGGAATCGTTCCTGATGGGAGAGTTGTTCTCCCGCACTGTTTCCAACGATGTCGACTTGGCCGTCTTTGGTGGCGTAGGGTATGACTCTTCCGACAGCGCGCTCCCGGGCTCACTACTCACGCCACTCGCTGGTGTTGCTGATCCAGGCGTGGAGCGTTGCACGACGATGCTCGGCGTGACCGGCGCCGACGCGGCATCTGGCTTCCGCGGAATCTGCGTGGCGGGATTGAGCAGGGAGTTGCGGCGCGAACCTGACGATGGGGAAGGCGACTTCAGACGTGGTGATATGGGCCAATGTGGCGGAGCATTGGTTTCTGCGCCCGTCGCGACGCTGCCCGTGGTCTTCTGCGGTTTGGGTAGTTTGGCTTGTGGGTCGGGGACGGCGATTTGGTGGAGCGGAGGTGCGGCGGCTGAAGACAGAGCGCGCTGGATCGCTGCAGCCGAAGGCACAGTCTGATGTGGTACGGTGGAAGCAGAGGGGCGATTGGGGCTCATTTCGTGACCATTATTATTTCGCGACTTCATTCCCTTGGAGGTATTGGGCAGCTCTTGTCTCGGGGGCGTGGGCCGCGTTGGTGAAGGGTTGCGCGAGGAGCGTGGTGAATTCCGCGGCGAGGTCGACGTGGACGTCGGAGCAGTGAATTGTTTTGCCGTAGTTGTTGTTGTCGTTATCGCAGACTGAGATAGCCCGGTTGAGGGCGATTCATCCTTGGCGGCAGTATCACTCTTGCTTCTCCCGGGCTCGGCTGCCGTTTTGCCTAAAGCGACGCCATTGCCAGTGCCGGTAGGTGAGTTGGGCTCAGTGGAGTCAGTGCGGCCGGGCAGAGAGCGAGCATCGGATGAGGTGGTGTTGTCGTTGGGGGACGTCATGGTGTAGGATTGATTCGGTCAAGGTGGCGTACCCAGATAGGCTCGTTGCTACATTGCAGAAGGGCCCAGCCGGTCGCAAGTGATTGGCGGTCGAATATCGGAACGGAGCGGTGGTTATTGCAGAGGGTCCATCGGGGCGGGCAGACAAAGCCAGGCACGAGGTGTGTGAGAAGCAGAGCAAACGCGGCGGCGTGCAGTTGGAGGAGAGGGATGTCAGGATGTCAAGGAAGTGTAGCAATGTGGCTAGTGCCCCGGAAGGCTGAAGGCTTTACACACGGCGCGTTCCTGATGGGTTGGTGGCACGCACGAGACGGTGAGGCTTGACCGTCTTCTCGAATCGCTTTCGACCCTTTTCCCCTGGCCCCGGTGCTGACGCCAGCCCCATGCCAGCAAATCACCTTCGGCCGCGCCAGGCAGAAAATAAGCAAGCACAAGCTTAGCAATCCCGCCTGTCTCGGCCATCGACCTCGGTAGCGCTTCCATGCATCGTTTCAGGTCCGGCCCTTTCTGACATTCGTCATGATTACCCCATGGATGCCCCCGGGGGTGCTTGCTGCTCGACCCCAGCCGGTCTCATTACTTTACGGTCTAGCACTACGGCAGACCGGGTACGTGGATATCTGGAAATCTTCGCTTTTCATTTAAACGTGGAGAATGCGGAGCATGCCCCGCAGCTTGGGTGCGTTAAAGTCCCAATGTGATGGGATGGAAAAATGACGACTGTGTCTGCCATGGCTATGCAACTACGTTAAAGCCTCGTCCTCCCACTGGCCTCGATCGTACACGCTACCCTGCTTGTTTCCACCGGGATCCAGTTTCGCCAGGAACTCAGCCGGTACTGTCGGAATGTACTTTCGTTCCCTCTCCCGGTCCAATCCCCCAAATCCTGCACCATAACTTACCAGCATGTCCGTTGACGTGGGCAAAGAGAATGGAAGGGTCAGTGATGGGTTCAGTAGTAGGTGCTCTGGCGCATCGTCTACTTCGTCTTCGTCATTTTGGCCATGCCGGGGCGAGGCGTCATTCGGCTCTGCCTTATCCTTAACCGGGGTCGACGGGGTGGAACCCGGCCGATTCTCCCCAGGCACCGGAGTTTTGCTTCCCACACCTCTCTTTTGCTTTGCTTTGCGATCACTCGCCTCGGTTTGGAGATTTTTGAGATACTTCATCGCGCTCTTCGGAAGACCCTTTTCTCCCACTTCGGCTCGGTAGTGCTTTACCGCATGAATAAGCTGCTGCGGCGTTAGCCGAGGTAGCTGCTGCAACGTCGCAACCAACGAGTCCACATCTTCTCCCAGTGACGAGAAGCACTGGAGCCACTGAAGAAGTTGAACAACCGGAGCTAGATGACGTCGGGCGGCATCGATTAGTGTTTCACCGGTCGAAGTCATGGACCCATTCTCGTAATGTTCTGCTTGCCTGTTGTTTGTCCGAGCCCAGTCTTCCAGCGTAGACACGTTCATGCGAACTTGCATAGCTTTGGTCCGGGCAAGGTATTTCTTGTTTGACATGATGCGATTGAAGAGCTCTGCACCGAGCCAGTAGAAGAGTTGGGATAGAATTTGAGATGTGATTACGGAATGGATGTCGTAGAGGTCCAGGACAAAAAGCGTAGAGGAGAGGAGTGATGTGATATTTCTCGGCGATATCTGCGCTCTTCTTCGCGGCGAAGGTGGCCGATACCTCTTTTCGATGGGTTCTGGCGCCTTCACCTTGTTTTTCTTGAAAATCTTCCATTCGTTTTGGAAGGTTACGTCGTCTGTTAACCCGGGTATCGTCTCGTGATCGAGCATTGCAACGTCAAGCACTTTGTCCATGCGTCGCTCGGCATCGCGAGTAATGAGGATAAAAATTTCGTTGATCAATTCGGCAATTTGCAGTTGAAATTCTGTCGTAGCCTCCACCAGTCCCGCATCTTTTTTGAGATAATGCAACAAAAGCGTCGCATTGGAGATCCAAAAGGCCAGAATAGTCATGTCCCACTGATGTCGTTCTACCACAGCATTAATCTTCAGCATAGCGCTGACGAGCAAGGCTTCCAGCAGCTCGGGATTCGCATGATAATGTGCGTACCGGGCGCTCAAAAAAAGGATATTTGCAGGGACTGGCTTCTGTGACGGCGATCTTTGCGGCGTCATGTTCGTGATGATTACGTTCAGGATGCGATCCAAATCGCTTTCTTGGAAAACAAACATTTGATCGTTGAGACATCGGTCCCACACAAAATCTTGCGTGTCTTCCAATTCAGACGGAGACTATTGCTGTCAGTAAAGGCAAGTGCTCATGGATCAGAGCAATGCAACGTACCTCGGGCTGCTCGTCCAGACCCAGGTTGCCCAAATCTACCTCGAGATTAATAGCACTTTCCATCATCATTCGCCGTTTCATCTCATTCTCTGCCATTTCCTCCTCGAACCGATCCTGTGAAAATCCCGAGTTGTAGAAGTCATCGGTCACGCCCGCATTCCCGATCGAGTAGCCACTCTCATGCAGATATTCCGATATCTCACTGTTAGGGGCCACAAAATCAAACGCCGTGCGCCCAGATGATGACTTGACGTCTGTCGAAGCTCCGTGGTCGAGCAGGTTTTTAGCAATATCCTTATGTCGGTTGGTCATGGCCCACATCAATGCACTCCACTGATTTCGATCCTGCCGATCGACATCCGCACCACTGTCAAGGAGAAAGGAAACCACATCTTGGTGGCCAAAACAGCTTGCGTAGATTAACGACGTTGTGCCCTCTCCATCCGGAGCATTTATGTCGATGGTGTCCTTCGCCTTGCCCTGAAGAAGCCGACGAATTCGATCGACATCCCCGTTGCTGGCCGCCATGGTCAACATGCTCTGCAGCATCTCCTTCTTGTCCTCAGCAGAAAGCTTTTCATCATTCAGAATAACTTCTTCGTCTATGCCGCCATTATCTTGCAAACGGGCCTGCGATGCGAGCATCTGCTCCAGCCGGGCGTCAGACTCATTGACGTTGCGCCTGAAATTGTCCTCCTGTTCATGGGGCGAGTTGTCGAGGGAGAGGTTGAAGGTCAGCGGTTGCGCAGGTATGGGCGTTGTTAGGAATTGTGATTGACCTGTTTGAGCATTAGTTAGAGAGAATAGCTGCGGCATCATGTCTCCTCAGTGTGGATTACCTTGCCAGGCATCGTAGACCTCCGTCTCCGTTCGGTAACTAGGGAAGTTCTTGCGATCGTCCAGAGACCTTGGAAGATCATCTGGTAGCTGCCGTGGCCTGGCGTAGCCTTCATCGTACCCATTCTCGTCTCCATTGTGACTTGCTCCTTCCATCTCCAGAATGCATAGGGGCTGACCCGTCTAGGACACTAATGAGGCTTGACCAGTTCGCATAGAAAGTGGTTTGCTCTGGAGAAATTTAACTTGGTCAAAATTCCAGGCGTTGCCCCTCGTGTGGGATTGGGAACTGTGGGCTCTTGGGAAGTCGCGGAGGGCGGTCTTTTGGGAGGATTTCTTTGGGAGGTAGATATGATCGAGTAGGGATTTCAGAAGCTCAAGTAACAGCAGGGCGCACCAGGGACAAGGAGTCGGATTAGATAAAATAGAAGTTGGATGTTTCATTAAACTACGGCCTTGGTATGTCGTAGGTAGGTGTGGCTTGATGATCCACGACCCGCGTCGGCCCAGCATGCCTGACGCATACCCTCGATCCTTTGGGGCCTTGGCTGATTACTGGCCATCTCTGATACAATCACATTTGCCTTCATTCGTTCCTCCGGAACGTTGATTATGCAAGCTCGAGATCGCTGTTCTGCGACCCCGCTGGCTCCGTTCCCGTCGAACAACATGTGTCGCTGATCGCGATTACGGCCAAACCTCCACCTCCGGATCCTCGGTTGCGTTGGTACATGCCTGAAGCAGCAGCTTCAATGGCATTCTGCTGAGCTTGACAGACGAGCTATACCCCAGGATGGCGCCTCATGATGCGCTCCCTCCAGAATCGCCGCAGTCTCCTTTGGCGGCACCTCTTTCTCCAAGACTAATCAGACTGTTTCAGCGATTGGAAGCAAGTGCTCCGGGATACACGTGGGATCGAGACGTGCCTCCTTTTCACTCAGTGCGTATCTCCACCAAGTCTTGCACTTTACACATCTAACGCGTTGCAGAGCTACGATAACTGGCACTTGTTTGGGACCCAGCATCTCACTATAGAAGATCCGTATGACATTCCTCCCACCTCTCCCAATCATCCTGCCTCGCCTTCTTTTGATGGAGGTCCTCGGCCCCCACTTACGCTTCGTTCATCTTCCTCCAGGACTGATCGTGGCAGTACTGAGTCAATAAAGTCCGCGGGCGTGGGAAATGTCAAGAGGACAACGCGTCAGGTCGTGGCCCGCACATCTCGTCATATTCTTCGTATCGAGCGCGAGTACCAACTATGTAAAATCATTACGCGAAGTTCAGATCGAGAATCCAAGCATTTCGTCAAACCTGTTCAATTCGTCCATCTTCCAGGTAGCGCAGGTGAGGATGATATGGTAGCGTCCATCTTCGAAACACCAGGGCCCAACTATCTATGGGAGTTGGTCGCGTATGGTCCGAACGTCTACAAGTATGGTGAGGATGATGAGTACTACAATCAAAAGCCGACACAAATACCACTGCAGCTCTTCTTGTCCTTTGCCATTGGCGCGACTGAATGCTGTGAAATCTTGCATCACGAACATCAGCTAGTCCACGGAGAATTAAGGACCGATGCCTTTCATTTCTGCCATACGAGCGGCGATGTCAAAATGGTCAATTTTGGAAGCGGGGCCCGCTCCTTTCAAGATGGCCTTACCAGCGCTGGCTGGAGCGCCTTGTCTCGAGAGGTGGGAGTGGAGCACAAGCTGCAGTTTATTGCGCCAGAGCAGACCGGTCGCCTGCCAGCCGAACCCGATAGCCGTACGGACATTTACAGCCTGGGCATCACATTCTGGACATTACTGACGGGCACGCGTCCATTCGAAGGAAAGACCCCGCTGGACATCATGCAAAATGTGCTCAGCCGTAGAGTTCCTTCGGTATCCACCAAGAGGCTTGATGTGCCAGAGATTATTTCGACTCTAATTCAAAAAATGACGCAGAAAAATATTGACGATCGCTACCATTCCACTTCGGGCTTGAAACACGATCTTCTACAGATACAAAGGATATTGAGCGATGGCGATGGAGAGCGCTTGAAGACCTTCCAACTTGGTGGGAAAGATGTTTCGTCATTCTTCATGCTCCCGAATGCCCAAGTCGGACGCGAAAAGGAACGACAAATAATCGTCGAGGTTATAGAACGTGCCTCGAAACGGCGGCGCCATCAGACTGTACAGGGCAAACGAAGTATATGGGGGTCTTCATCCTCAACGACGGATTCGCGTCATGAAACCAATTGGATGGAGGATAAATTCTCGGAGTCATCTAGTTCAACCGGTCGTGATAGCAGGTTGAACTCATTTAGCAATAAGCTGCCAGATTCCAAGCGACTGAACCAGGACTTGCAGGAGAGTGCTTTTGAATCTGAGTGGTCAATAACAGAAGAAGCCTTGGATCGACCCAGTTTTGAGGCAAAGAATTCCAGTGACAGCAGGATCTCGTATCATAGTTCGGAAGCTGGTCAGCGCTCAACATCCGCTTTTGGTACCAGCGAAGGGTCTGGCTCGAAGCTACGAAATGCTCATCGAACAAGGCGAAGAGGTCACTGCGAAGTTATTTCCATTTCAGGCGTCGCTGGACTGGGTAAGTCAGTACTCGTTCAAAGCATCCATGCGACGGCCCGTAATCATGGTTACTTGGCCTCTGGGAAATTCGACCAAGCCAAGCGTGTTCCCTTTGAACCTGTGCTCCGAGTCATGTCATCTCTGTTCCGTCAAATCTTCTCGGAAAGCGATGTTAATACCGAATTTCATTCTTACATTCGAAATTACGTAAAGCCAGCGTGGAGTATTCTCCATTCTTATCTAGGGTTACCGATCTGGCTTCTAGGACCGGCCTCAGGCTTAGATCATACTCCATCTAGAGCGATTCCGTTCCAAACTCTACGAGCACCTTCGGACGACACACCGTCTCCTCTCCTAGGCACCACGCCAAATGTCCTCGCCACACCCAATGGTGTCAGCGCTCCGGGCAGCGCCCACGCCAATAACGCAAGTACTAATACCACTGCTGAATGGCTACGCGCAGGGGGAGCAGCCATGTCCTCTCGCTTTTCGAACACTATTCTGGATGTACTGAACGCGTTTGCCATGCAGCGACTTATCTGTCTCTGCCTCGACGACCTGCAGTTTGCCGATGAGGAAAGCCTTGACCTTCTCGAAGCTATCCTTAGTACGAAAATACCCATTGTATTAATATTAACTCACCGATCAGACGAAGTGCTCTCCCCCAAGTGCCGCAGCGTACTGGACTCTGCGACCAAGATCGAGTTGCAGCCCTTTAAGGAAGAGGAAACGGCAGAATTAGTGTCATCGACCTTACATCGACCTCCAGATTACGTTCTCCCGCTGGTAGCCGTTATCCAGGAGAAGTGTTCTGGAAATCCCTTCATGATCAAGGAGATGATGACGACTTGTTATCGCAGCGGATGCATCTTTTATTCCTGGAAGAACTCGCAGTGGGAATATGACTTGGACAAAATCTTTACCGAATTTGCCTCGCAAAGCTATGGTTCACAAATCAGTAACGACTTCATACTTAAGCGGCTGCAAGACTTGCCTCGTGATGCACGTGCTCTATTAGCCTGGGCTGCTTTGATTGGAAACAATTTCTCCTTCAAACTCGTCAAGGTATTGATGAGTTGCGAAGACCCAAATATTCTCCAATTCGTACCCAAGCTTCCCCTCGTACGGTGCCGGAATCCAGTCGCAGGCTTGCAAAGTGCTATCTCTTCGTACCTTATCATGCCTGGCGACGACGAAGACCGGTTCAAGTTCTCTCACGACCGATATATGCAGGCTGCCGCAAGCCTCGAAGAGTGTGAGAGAAAAGAAGAGATGCATTTCCTGATTGCACAGATGATGATTCGTATGGATCCAGCTGCTGTGACCGGAGACTCGACATCTCTGCACACGCTTGGGCAGCACATCTGCCTGTCTTCGGACCTTATCAGAGACAACGTCAAGCTCAGAGCCATCTACCGAGACGTCCTGTACCAAGCCGGGGAGAGTTCTTGTGAATCGGGGGCTAAATCCACCGGGCTGTATTATTTCACTCACTGCATAAAACTTCTCCAACCTGATCCGTGGAAAAATGACACAACCGACGTTTACTATAACGAGACTTTAAGCCTATACACCCGGACCGCCGAAGTATGTTGGCATCAAGGGGAGTTCGACCAAGCGATAGAGCTACTTCAAGCAGTATTCCACAATGCCCATGACCCTGTCGATAAGACTCCCGCTTGCGTTCTGCACAGTCGCATCCTGACCCAGAAAGGCGATACCCATGGGACTTTCAACATTCTGAAGAGATCCCTAGCCGAGATCGACAAAGAGATTCCAAAGATGTCTTGGGAGGATTGCGACGCCGAATTCCACAGACTTCGTGACATTTTCAAAAATGCCAATCCAGGGACCCGGCCTAGAAGGCAGTCCCTGATCGGCCAAGATATGGTACCAATTGGCGCAATCATCGTGGAACTCTCCAGCGCCGCTTTCTGGTCCGATGCGCTTTTGTTCTATCAAATGACTCTGCAGATGCTGCAAATCTATCTGGACCACGGCCTGTACCCTCAGGTCGGCATTGCCTTTGTGCAATTTGCATCCATTGCGGTAGGACGATTTGACGATACAGAATTTGGCATACGGATGGGCAACATTGCCAAGGAGGTCTTCAACAAATTTTCGGACGACAATTACACGATTGGACGAGGTCGCACGCTCCACTGCCTCTGCATCGGGCATTTAGAAACACACATAAGACAGCAACTCCCAATTCTTGAAGAAGCCCTGGAAAGAATTGTAAATGCTGGCGATCGCATCCTCTCCCTCTTTAATCTCGGGGTCTCGGCATACTTGAAGTTGGCCTCTTCTCACGACCTCGCGGACGTTGAAGCCTATTGCAGTTATTGTCCAGACGAATTCAAGGACTGGCAGAAAGACATGCGTGGGGGTGCATTTCTTACCAGTATCAAGCAGCTCACGCGAGCTTTACAAGGAAAGACAAAATGGCAGTCCCCAGCGACCATTATGAATGATGATGAACACAACATGACAGAGTACCTTGAGTACCTCGAGAAGATGGCCGCCAATCCGCGTCGACCAAAAGCATTGTACAAGAGGTAGGTATCATTCTGTCTTTGGGAGAGAGATTATTTGTTGAGAAATTATGTCTAGCGCTCTCATAGTCGCGATGTTCAATTTTGGCTATGTCGAAGAGGTCGTCACGCTCGGGAGGGAGATGTTGGAAGTTGGTAGAGGTGTCTGGTAAGTACTAGACCCATCTGCCGCCTCATACCTTGCTGCTTACAAAAGACCAGGTGCATCCGCTGGCTCCATTCCTCCATCTTTTATTTGTGCATGTCCTACTTGGCGCTTATCCGCAAGGATCCGAATCGTCCCGACCGAGAAAACCTACTTGAAGGAGTGACTAAGTACAAGAAAAAATTCACCCAGCTTGCAGCGGTCAATGACATCAACTATGCTGCCTGGATTCACCTTCTCGATGCTGAGCTTGCCGACGTGACAGGCATGTGGCCTGCCGCCGGGCGGAGCTACGAGGCTGCTATAGACCACGCGCAGAAGCATGGCTTTGCGCTTGAAGAAGGACAGGCCTTCGAGTTATACGGCTGCGCTCTGGAGCGTCAAGGCACCAAAAGGCTCGCAGAACGGATGTTTGTGGATTGCATCGCTGCCTACAGGCGCATCAGCGCTTTCGGAAAATGTAAACAGATTCAGCAGTTGCACCTCACCGATATACGACATCCGACGGCGACTTCCGCAGTCGATGCGGGCACTCAAACATCTGTCACGGACACTGGAAACATGGCATTTAACCTCAGACCGAAGGAGGACCAATCACAGTAAGGCACCCGCTTTCTCCTTCCTTTTGTTGTCTCTTAGCATGCTTTCCGTAAATCCCAAATTGGCTCGCGGCACTTGCACTTCCTTTATTTGAAGGAACCACATGTTTTGAAATTCATGAATAACGTCATTTTAGCATCCAAACTTCCGAGGACAGGATCAATGCGTGGGTCGCCCCTACGGCTGCAAACGATAAAACTCGCAAAGACGGATCACATGGACTTTCGGCCATCGGCTTGGATATGATCGATCTGACCAGCATCCTCGAGTCAAGTCAGGTCCTCTCCTCGGAGTTGCAAGTTGATCGCCTCCTGGCCAAAATGACCGAGATCATCGAGGAATCTACCGGAGCGGAGCAATGCGGCATTATCGTAGAAGATGAAGATCAGAGATGGAGCCTCCGTGCGATTGGCGGTCCAGATGGTATCACTTCCATTAGCGATGGCCTGTCGTTGGACAGTACCAAAGACAGGATATTACGGCAAATCAGTCTCTATGTGTTGCGCTTCAAGGAGGCAGTCTTCGTCCACAATATTCTTGAGGACGAACGCTTCTCAAATGTAGACGAGTCGTTCATGGCGCGGTCTCCGGAGGGCAGATCTGTCATCTCTATACCAATTCTGCATGCCCACGACCATCTTCTGGGAGCAATATACGTTGATGGCCCGCCGAACAGTTTTACTGATCGCAACATGACGGTGCTCCGTTTGTTGGTCAACCAGATTGCAATTTCGATTGCTAATGCCCTGTTATTCAAACGACTTCAGCGCGTCAGTGCAAGCAATGAGGCCATGCTTGGAGTGCAGAAGCAAGCTCTCGATCAAGCTCGTGACGCTGAACGTAAGGCCAAGGAGGCAGAAACTCTTGCCAGAGCCGAAGCAAAGGCCAAGGAAGAGGCCGCAAGAGCAAAATCAATGTTCCTTGCTAATGTCAGCCATGAGCTCCGCACTCCGCTCAATGGTGTCATCGGAATGAGCGAGCTACTGAAAGGCAGTTCGCTGAGCAAGGAGCAAGAGGGATTTGCTGACAGCATACGCGTGTGCGCCGATACTTTACTCAGTGTGATCAACGATATCCTTGATTTTTCGAAGCTCGAAGCAGGCAAAATGCAAATGTTTTCGGTTCCAATGTCCTTGACCGAGACTATCAATGAAGTTGTTCGCGCGCTCAGGTTCACTGAGATTGAAAGAGGTCTCGACACCTTTGAAGAGCTGAAAATTGATCGCGATCTCCTCGTTCTGGGAGATCCAGTGCGCCTTCATCAAATCATTATGAACTTACTGAGCAACAGCTACAAATTCACATCCAAAGGTTCCGTTACTGTCCGTTTAAAAGTGGACAGAGAAGACAAAGATACCATCGACGTCACCTGCTCTGTCGCCGATACCGGCATCGGCATTAGTGAGGAGCAAAAGAAGAAGCTTTTCTTGCCTTTCAGTCAAGCCGACAGCAGCACTGCCCGCAGTTACGGTGGAACCGGTCTCGGCCTCAGCATCTGCAAGGCCATCATCGAAAATGTAATGAAGGGTAAAATCTGGCTTGACAGCATTCCTGGCGTTGGAACCACCGTCTCGTTTTCCCTCAACTTCCAGAAAGTCCATAAGAGCGCCTCCAAGAAACCTAACGACGGCGATGCTGCAGACCCCATGGCCATCTACTCTCCCTTACCTTCCGAAACCCCTCTGCCCCGCAACTCCAACACCATCGACCTCTCGCAAGTACCGCGCGAGCATCTCAAGGTCTGCATCGCCGAGGACAACGTCATCAACCAAAAGATCGCCGTCTCCTTCGTCGAGAAGCTGGGTTTCAAGTGCGAGGCCTTCAGCGACGGCGCGCAGGCCGTCCGCGCCCTCGAAGCCGCCAGCCGCGCGGCAGATCCCTTCCACCTCGTCCTCATGGACGTCCAGATGCCGGTGCTGGACGGGTACGACGCGACGCGCGAGATCCGCCGGCACCCGGACCCGACCGTGCGCGCCGTCATGGTGATCGCGATGACGGCCTCGGCGATCCGCGGCGACCGCGAGCGCTGCCTCGAGGCGGGCATGAACAACTACCTGGCGAAGCCCGTGCGCGCCAATGTCCTGAAGCAGATGCTGGAGAGCTACCTTAGTCAGGAGAGCAAGCCCATCCCGAACCTGCAGCAGGAGGCGAACCAGCTCGCGCGGGAGGCGGTCGATGCTGGGGCCGGCTCGGACCCGGCCCCCGACAAGAGTATGAAAATAGAGACGCCGCCACTGACGGGGTCGAGTCCGACGAAGACGGCCAAGTCATCGGCGCGCCGGCCGGAGCTGAAGAAGGATGATACCCAGGTGTGGAAATCGCGTGGGGATCGCAAGGAGAGGCGGGAGCTACCATTGATAGGGCCCAAAGGGGAAAATGTGGACGGTCATGGTAATGGGGTGAACTAGAGACTGGTGTTTGTTGTTTCCATCCTTTTGTTTTCTTACCTTTCGCAATGGAAATGATTAGTGTATTTTCATCTTCTTCGAGGCGCCTGCATTTTCTTCTCTTTCAGCGAGGCATCTGTGTTACAGGCTGCGAGGCAAGCTCATGATTTAGGAATGACTTCTTGTATGCATGGTGCATTGGGACGAGGGACCGCTGGGAATCACTGGTACCAGGCACGGACCGGTCAGCAAGTTCACGATTGAGAGTTTTGCAGGCTTTTGGTGGAATTACTGAGGACGGAAGTGCGATGTGCGCGAAGCCGTCGGGTTCATTACATAGAAATGCTACTACTATCTTACTGAACACAGCTCGCGGATTGGACGCCCCGAAGTATGTCGACGGACAATGCAGCAGCTCATAATGCACGGCGGAATTTTGTACGATATCTAGCTTTTAGCAAAGAGGAAAGACTGACAATTGATACTCCAGTGTCCCTGCGCATGAGCGAAACCGCGTTGACGAGAAAAAACCTGCCATGCCAGCAATCGAGCAAATGCGTCCCTGAAATTATAATTAATGCAAATTTAAAGTCCAGCTTTGTGAACCATCCTCAACCTTCGCTTCCCCCCTTCATTTCCCCCCTTTACCTCCTCGGCCCGCTCAAACTCGCACTCCGACTCAAACTCGCGCTGCTGCTCCGAGCGCTGTCCAGACTCTGTCTCACGCTCGAGCTGCTGCTCCTCCGGCGCCGCCTCCGCGCCTCGTCCGGATCCATCGGATGCAGCCCGCTCGCGCGCGCAAACAGATTCAGGATATCCGTCAACGACACCACGCCGGACAAGCGGCCCGTGACGCCGGCGCTCGGGATGGCCGCAGCGGGCGCGGTGCTCGTCGTGCTCGTCGGCACGGGACCATGCGCGCCAGCGCCAGCGTGGGGGTTCAGGCCGGGAGTGGTCGGGGGCGAGAGCGAGAACGGCGGCACGGTGGCGGGCGGCGGCGGGTGGAGGACGGCGG
>JAGFVP010000045.1:0-27936 GCA_021031095.1 Bathelium albidoporum
GGGGGGGGCGGGAGAGCGGGCGGGGGGTGTGCATCGCGATGTGTTGATGGGGAGGGATGCGGAGGTGGATTGGGAGGATGTGTTTACGGGTACGTGTTTGTTACTTTTTGAGTTTCTTTGCTTCATCTGCGTGGTCGGAAGAGCAGATTTGGGAGGACGAGCATTGAGGAACTTGCAAGGGCTTTGCTAATATTTGTTGCTTGCAGGTGATGAAGGAAGGGAAGTACCTGATTTCCATGCGGAGATGGAGGGGAGGATGAGGATGAATTGGTAATAATGGATGGTCGTGTAAGGAGGGCAGGGTGCAGCAAATGACACGGCAGATGCGAGCCTCGAACAGTGACAGAACGAGCTGTATCAACTGAATTGTACAACATTGCGATTTTGTATGCCGATGCTAGTGCAGCGAATTAAAGGCACAGGTCTCAATCTATTGTACACGCGCAAATAGTGATGGTAGAAATGCGACTTGTGTGTCCTGTGCCAGGCCTGCTGAGGCACAGAACAAAGAGGTCAGAGTACCTCTGATCCATCGCAATTACAAATATGTACCCCGTTGTAACCCCGAAAGAAATGGTTGCCGTTTGAAGCATGCAGACCTGCGTCCGAAGGCACCGATGAGATCCAGAAGCCCAGAACTCCGATCGTCTGCATTGTGCATCTCCTAAACGCCGTGGACGAAGGGGGAGAGGAACAAAGAAGAAATGATGATGGCATCCCTCAGATGGGATGAAGTCTGCATGGTATGTCTGTCGTTTTGGGTATGGTATGGCGGTTTCTTCGTCTGCCTTAAACTTCAGGCCTTCATCACTGCTACTGTCTTGTCTTTCCAAATCGCGATGCAAGTGTCCGTTATAGAATCACACATCGACAGCCTGCTGTGCGTTCTTCTCCATGTTGATGCCGACTGCCAGAACCCTTAGGCGTCTTGCCGTCTTCGTCGTCGAGGAGTTCTTGAGGCTTGACAGTCATGTGTACGACATTGGCAGCATCAGGAACGAATTTGCATTCTGCAAGGGTGTCAGCGTTGAGGCTTTTCAGAGTTGGGTGACTATTAGAAAACTGCAGTGGACAGAGATTGGAAGGAACGTATGTCAGAACGAGACCGCGTACCTTTCAACGGCGCTTTGTCATCCAACATCCGTCCAAAATGTATTAGACGTATTGCACTGGGATCATTGGGTTTTTGGTCCCAATCGTCCCGCCAATCTCGCCATATCAGCTCCTTCAGCGTATAGACGCTGATAGCAAAGGGGTCCATGACACCATTGTTATTGACCTCATTGACCACCACATTACGGCGCCTGAGGTACTTTTCATCGACTTTGTAGGGATGTCTGGCACCGCTTGTGAGAAGGAGGGTTATGATGACAGCAGGACCAGTGGACGCGTCATGTTGTGTTGCTGGGTTGTCTGAAGAAGGCCCAATAGCTTCAGTTTCTTGGCGATTGAGAGGTGTTGGATGTGGATTTCGGGCCTGGGTCTCTCTGTGTGACTGTTCAGGAGCAATCGGATTTGTGGCTTGCGTGGACGGCTGAGAAGGTCGTTCTGTGCTTGGAGCTGCTAATGGATCAGGGACCGGTGGTGATGGCTCCTGTGGCGAATTCGACTCTGGAGGCGTCATGAAGCTCGTCATCTCAAGAGGACTTGATGGAGTCATTTCTCCCAGCTGAGGTGCCACTGTGTGGCCCTCTGCAGCACCAAGTGCAGTGCTGGAGGATGCCATCCTGAGACAGCAGCGGAAATGCGGAGAAAGCGTGTACGTGCGCCAAGGGACAGGGATAGCGATTGTAAAAGTGAATGAATGGGACTAAAGCGGTGCAAAGATGGAAAAGCTGCGGCAATCGTTCAACGATCAATGGAAAACAGATGGGAGTGCAAATAAATCATTTGGCCGTGGAGATGGCACGTCTTGGCAAGCGGGAGCGGGAGGCGTTTGAGCCTGCCCTGAGCTGATCTGGCAGAGGGAGATGCGGCCCAGAACACTCGCGTCTTTCTGGTTCACTTTGCTTCCGTCCCGTCTGGTGTTCCAGACTTTTCCTCGCAGTTCTTCTTCGTACTTTGTACCAATCCACGAAAGATTGAGTTTTTAATTTGGAGCGCGATTGTGGAGTTGTAGGTTCAGAAGAGGAGGTCAATGATGTCACGCGACTATAATATAACCTTGCTTGGATTGACCAGACTAACTGATGAACCCTGCTTGTGAGGTGTACTGGCTTTCGATCAACGAGTATTGGTTGATCAATTGACTTCAATGACTTGTTGTCTTGGCCTTGCTTCTTAACGTGCTCCAGCACCACCAACTGGTAGATTCGGATCCAAGAAGGAATTCCTGAGACAAGCTTCGAGCAATCAGTCTCGTACGAATGCTTATCCTTCTCCCACTTGTCTTTCGATTCTATCTGTGACGACGACTACTTATTTGATAGCTCGCACGTAATGCCATTGCCTTGGCTCTCTCGAAACGCCGTTAGCAACCCAATATAGTGTGTTATGCCTGCAAACAGCACCATGATATGAAAAATCTGGTGACTGGAGCCTAAAAAATCGAATCGGTACGAAAACAAACGCTCTGGCACTCTCAACGCGTATGCAGCCGCGCCAAGGGCGTTGAACCCAGCCATGAGGAGCATCCAATCCAAGGCCATATGCTTGTTCTGAATTTCAAATCCATGCAGCCAGAGACCATGGGAGACGAACAACAAGGCGGCGAACCCAAGCCCAGCGTACATCATCGCTCGGCAAGTTCGAAAAGAAGGGGATCGGAATCGAGGGCGTAGCGTGAAGATGACACAGCCGCCTGCTATCAAGGATGTCTGGCATATCCTTGTAAGAATCTAGCAGCACACCTATGTCGAAGAAGAGACCTACTAGTGTCAGATGAAGTCTGCGTGTATATGGTTCGCAAACGAAGCCATAATATATGGAGGGTAAGCTAGCCGTCCACATAAGTAGGATTATCCCAAGGTAGTCTAGTTGGTTCCCCAAGGAGGCGATGGCAGGACTATGGTTCCACAGTAAATGGCAACTACGGTAGGCTATTCGTTAGCAAAAAGTCATTCTCAAAGTCTATGCAACAATTGATAGTTGATCATACGAAGCTTCCACGTAATGCGGCATACATTGCTACACTGGCCTAGGAATTATATTAAAACATAGCAGACCTACCTTGCAGAACAAGCAAAGCAAATTGATACCCCTACGAGATATGTGGAAAAGAGTAGGATGTCTGTCATCGATGCTCCTGGATGTTGAGTATAAACGAAGCGGTGGAAATGAAGAGGCAGGGCAGCAAAAAGGAAGCAGCCAAAGATGTGAGAGTTAATGTTGACTTGCTTCGATTAGTGTTAAAATCGGTGGCTAATGGGAAGCAGTACCTGTTTCGTTATGCCAGTGTAGGATGCTTCTAGTGCATTCCGCAAGCGATTCAGTGGTTGGACTATCCATGTTAGAATACATGCCCCGTAAAGCTTTGAACATTGATGGTCTTCTAGGGACTGATCGAAAGCTCTCCGATGATGATGCTTTTCTTCAGTTGACTGAGATTTCTCTGACTACGGTAAAGATAGGTTTCTCACCGGTACCCGGAAAGCAAGAATTCATTCTCTCTGGAAAAATCAGTAGGAGAGCACATCATTCGGCATTCACTAACTGCTGCCAATTTGCTGTTGCCAGTCAGTCGAGGAACCGCATTAGCAGAATGGTTGTCATACGTATCTCGTCGTAGAATAAAAGTCTGTCCTCGATTTGTTGTGAACGAATTCTCTTTGGAAAAGGCCGATCCTCATATGTTCCACAGAGTTCCTTGTAACTCATGTCGACTTCATATTTCACGTCGAACATACTAGCCCCCAGTTGGAAAACGCCGAAATCGGTGGGTGAATGCAGACGCGTTGCTGGCCTGTGGCTTTCTACGCTTTTGAAACGGCACTGAGCTAAGTGCCAGGGGGCTATAGCAAGGTTCATTCCTCCTGTGTTGACCCACTGGTTACAACGTGATAATACCTACGAGATGGTGCGACATGGAATGTCTTGAGCGCAAAAGGCTCGAATTCCGTCATCGAAAGCCAGAGAGTAGGTATCTGGCTCTCTCTCAATGCTACACAATAATCTATACGGAGTATAGACCTGGTGCCTTAACTTTTTTTTGTGGTACCTAATATGGCAGCCATTAAGTAAGCTGCTGAGCAGCAGTGAACCGTGTAGCAGACTGGGCGGCGTAGCAAGTCAGACGAACAAGAGACTGGGGCACAGGTTGAGTAGTGATTAGAAAGCAGGCTGAGCAGCAGACCATGCAGGAGGTCTAGTCGCAGGTTGAGCATCAGGGCTAGCAACACATTGTAGTAGATTCAGTAGCGAATTTTAATGGTAAGCCACAATCAGAACTATTGTCCGATGCGCTGCTCATTTGATGAAGTAAATATTAACGTACACAAGGTTCGTCGTCCAGAGTGCACAACAAACAGTGCAGCTACAGTTAAAGGTCATGTGTGAGTAACTCTGTATGACATCTCAGGTTTATAAAGCGCTGTACGTCTTTTACTCTGTACGACAAATCGTATCATACGTATTCGTTATTTGTTTTCAGCCTCTGCAATGATTTTCTGTACCTGGATCTCGCTTCCAATAGCTGTTGAATGGCTATGTGCTCACCGCCAGCTCGTTACACGGTAAGAGCACATTCCGGTGGTACTGATGTGTACCCTCCTATCTGACAATATTCACTAACACACAGATTTTTGTGCCCGTAGCTTGACCGTGGTACTCGGATGGACATCTTTTCAACTTTTCCATTCCCCATAATTGCTCTCATCCTCGAGACGGAGGCCTTCCATTTCCTCGCGAACGCCCAAAACACTGACTTTTCCGATCACCGCTCCATCAGCCTTGTCTTCTGTTCCTTCCCATTTTGTCAAGAGACTCCGGAGGTCATCAATGACCTTTTCATCATCTCTGACTAAGAGCACGATGGCATCGTAGCCACCGGCGCCAGGGACAACACCACCAAAGACTCCGGGAAGGGCTGTACACGCGTCCAGTAAATGAGTCTGTGCGGGCGGCTCAATTGGAACCCCCGAAAGTCGGGACATGTCTCGTATCCTGCTCCGGATCTGGCTTATGCATTCGGTAAGTACTCCAAAGTCTTTTAACCGACCCGCTTCAATATCTCTCAACCTTGCAGCCAGCTCCTCATTATGGCTCTGTAGTTCCGACCATAGCTGGTTGGCCTCACTGGGTTTTTCTTTTCTCCAAGTAAGCACCTTTTTAACCATGCCGGGTGTTTGCGAGCCACAATCGACATCGCACATGACCAGCCTAATGCCCTTGGGAATAGCAACTGCAGACTTGATTATCTCGGTATCCCACGAGACACCATTTGTCTCCTCGACCAAATTCTTGAGATGCCTTGTAAAATCAGCTCCCCCAACTGAGCCAAGTGATTCCAGAAGGGATGGCGAAAATCTCCGATACAGACAAGATCCGTAGACTGCTGAAGCGACATCAAAGCCGGATCCTACCTTGCCTTGTGCGGCACAATGAGCAGCCTGCGCTAGATTGTGCAATCGCCTCTTGTCAGCATCGTTGGTCAAGAAAAAACTACCCTCGGGTAGATAGTGGACAAGCAATGCAGCAGTCACTGCAGTGACCAAAGCTGCGGATGAGCCAAGTCCAGTTTTGTGTGCCTGGCTTAGCGGGACTCTGAAGTCAAGAAACCTTCCTTGCCGCGGAGGGTAAGGTAGCTGATCGCCAGAATCTGGCTTGGTATAATAGTCATTGTCTGCAAATATAATAATGGAGGCAGGTTGGAACTTGGGAGAGACTATGGTAGATATGTAGCTTAGGGCAAAGCTTATGGTGGTATCGAGGAAAGGATTCGGATGGAGTTCGGATAGTGCGTCACTACTCACGAAGACACGAACAATGAGTAACAAATCGAGATCGCTACCAGAGGAAAAAGATATTGGTTGACATTGGATCTGGCATAATTACATGACAGCAGCCGTCCCGGTACATCAGCAATACCGCGGGAAACGGTTCCCCAAACACGGTACAACATAGCGTGAATAACTTACGGTCTCAATTGTGTGATTTCGACACCAGCTCCGTGCGCTGCCAAACGGTACCCATACGTCCATGACGCGTCTCGAAATTGGGGCGATCTTACAATGATCTCGGAGAGCGTCACGCCTGGGCTCGTAGGAAGAGGCTGGATGATGGCGTGCATACGGGCATCCAGTCCAAAGACCAGTGCCGTATACACCCGATCCAACACCAAATAGCCCCCAGCCAGGAAGACCTTCCCAGGCGCAGACACAGCCTGACGGAGAAGCGGCATGCCGATGAGAGTATCTCGAGTCGTGGTTCCTGAATTAGCGGGGAGCAACGGGGGGATCTGCAAGAGCGGAGCGGATGGGCAGCAGACGATGAAATTCGCGCATAGAAAGAAGCGGTGCCATGCTCCGTAACCAGGCTAAGCGGATGACTCACAATGGGGGCGGAAGGGCGGCCAAGCTCGATTGGGATTGGCGCGGCATGGCTACCCGGAAGGTCTCCTTAGTCGGGCCCGAGCGGGGCTAGCGCGTCCCGGGAAGTCGGACGAAAGCTGTCTCCGGTGCACGGGTGAATCAGCACCAGAAAATCCACCGGCTTCGATTGCGCGCGCTGCCTTTCCATCTTATCGACCCCGTCATCCTTTTGTACCGACTCCTAGCTGCCTGGCCGTTGGGTTAATGGCTTCAGGCTTTCCCTCATTGCCCAACTATCACACTACCCGTTGAGCCATACCTTCTGCCCACGTTCTTGGATTTTTCTGTCGAAGCAGGAGATTTGCCCCTTACATCAAAACTATATCCTCCTTTTTCCAAAGGCGCGTTCTTTTGACGGCTGTGGTCGTCAAATGAACCTGCACTTACTCTATCACTCCAGAATCCCCGTATGTATTCTCCCTTTTTTCGCGTCAGATTCCCTCTTCGGGAAACTCTGATAGCTAACGCCACTGCGAATGACAGTCTCACCCTTCCAAATTGAAGGGCTCTTCCATCTCCTAAATGGTCTTGAAAACCACACTCAACCTCGCGCGTCAGAGTTTTGCCAAAAGCTTTACCCACGGTTACGCTCAATCTGTTGTTGCTGCTTCTCAATCGTCCTACGCCTCCCAAAACTCCCAATTCTCGGGGTTTGCCACCAACGTAGCGAATCGACTTCAAAACTCCCCCAGAGCCCCTGGTCAAAATGCATTTCATACTCAGCAGAACCAGAATAGCCCGAGTGCCTATATCACCCATCCGGATGCACCTCACAACGATGCCGGGCTGAGTGCCTACTACCAAGCATGGCACAAGCACCAGCGCTCAGAGGACAAGGAATGGCAGCAGTTCCAATTTGCTAAGAGAATAGGATGGAAACCTCCAACTACCGTTCCAGAGGGGAAGAGCAAGGACAAAGAATCCGTCCTCGTGGCCGAACAGCCGGTTGAAGTCGAATCCACCGAGCGTGGTGCTCTCGAGCGATCATATACTGAAAGCGCTGTTGATGACTTCAAGAAGGCCGTTGGTGGAGGAGAAGCGGAAGCTGCTGCTATTGCCCAAGTCGACCAAGCAATTGCGGAAGAGATTTCCAAGGTCCAGGAAGAGCGTCATATAGCCGCAGACTCCGCAGCTGTAGACGAGGAGATCGTTTCGCCCACCGCCGTCCTATCGTCTTCGGACCTTGTGTCAGTCGAATCATTACAAGATGCGCGGAGTCTTACTTCATCGACTGCCCCGACATCAGTATCAGACTCGGAGAACTTTGCCGAGCAACTTAGCAAGCTCGCCAAGGATGGCCAATACTCCCAGATCCCGGCTACTTTTCAGGGCATGCTCACTGCTGGTGTGCAACCAACGTCGTCGGCCTATAATGCCCTTCTTGCGGCTGCTGTGCACCTTCCGAGGGCAAAGCACCAAATTGTTCCAAAAGTTCTCGATGTCTATTCAGATATGCTCAGGAGACGTGTACTACCGAATACGGCCACCTACACGATCTTGCTGGATACTCTTGCATCGCGTGCCTTGGATGTGCAAATCATGAAGCGTGGATTGCAGGAAAAGAGACTTCGTTACGGTGGCTTGGAAGCGCCCGGTAAATTCATGTTCAATTCTAATGAAGCTGAATTGGACATCCTGGCTGAGGATGATTCTTTGAGTTTGGCTATGAAGCTGTTCAAGTCTTCTACATCTCCTCAAGCTGGTCATATATTCGACGCGAACACCTATGGGCTGTTGGTATCGGCCTGTGCTGAGCAGGGACACATTGGAGACATGGTTCGCGTCTATGACCATATGGAGCTTGCCAAGGTTGTACCTTTTGCCGATATGTTCGTCCCGATGATCCAGGCGTTTGCAGCTTCAGGCGATCTGCGGAGCGCCGTTGAGTGCTACGATGAATACAAGGCGCTTGCAATCTCGAATGATGCCGGAAAGTTATCCATATCTCGGAAAGATGAGCATATCTATGCAGCTTTGATCAAAGCCTACGCTAGCTGTGGTAAGGTCGAGGGCGGTCAAAAATTTCTGGAAAGGATTGAGGCCGAGCTCAACGACGCCAAGAAGATTGCCACCCTACAGGATGTTGTTGGCACCAAGGCAATCGTACCCCATATGGTGGTACGGGGACACTTGGAAGAGGCACTAGCCTTTGCTAAGGTTCACCTTCGATCCAGCGCCCGTGTTATTGCCCTGAAAGAGATCTGTCTGGCTGCGGCGGATAAGGATATTGGGAATGTTGCCCAGGCAGCATATGATGCCCTTACCATTGAGAAGACTGATATAGCGCGTCCTGCAATGGCACTTCTTGCTATGCACGTTCGCAACCGTAATTTAGAGGGCGCGGATGCCTATTGGACTGCTTTGGAGCAATCGCCTCCCCGAACGACTTTTCTCGAGCCTACTGTAATGCATGCTATCGCTTTATTATCGACTAACCAAGCCGATCGCGTCCTTCAGCAGAGTCGCGCTATGTTTACTCGCATGCGAGATGCTTCCGAGTCAAAGACTGAGACGCTTGACCAGATCGATGAAGCCATCGAGGTCATTGCAGGTCACCTGCAGAAAAATGGCATTGTTGTGTCGCCGTCAGTCACAATGGAGCTTTTCTGGTGTATGATGGAAAACGGTGGTGTCATCCAGCGTGTTGCCGAGCAACTTCTAACACACTTGAGCTCAGAAGGCATCACTCGGTTGCCTTGGCACGACGTCGCACTTTTGACTCAAATTCAGGCATCCATCGTAGCAAACGCCACTGCTGCCTTCGACATCGCCCATGAAGCTCGGTTTGCCTACCTGCTAGATACTGTTACCGGAAACGGCATACCGCTCAACGACCAAACTTGCAGCCTCGTGGAACAAGCTCTCGATCGCATCAACCGGCAAGAACTGACTCTGCGCTGGCAGCACTATCAGCATCCTATTCAGGATCGGGCAATCTTTCCCATGGCCTACTCTGCTTATCCCCCAGCCCCGCCTATGCCTTCGCCAATGGCTGCGGAAGACTACGATCCCTATGCTGCAACAACGGATAACAGGGGTTCTCAGGCAATTACCGATCTGCTGGACAAGGCACATGGTCGTAATGGTACAACGCATCTCAATGAAGCCCTGGCTAGATTCAGGAATATGCGTCGCGCCGGCCGTCATCCTCGGTTCTTCACCTATGGGAAACTTATTTCTGCTGCAGCACATGATAACCGCCTCAGCGTTGCTCGCGAGATTCTTGACAGCGCCAAACAAGACGTGCCATACTTGCCTCAGAATCGGATCGTCCAACATGGTTGGCATGCAATTTTAGATTCGATGGTTGCGGCCTGCCTTACCACCGGCAATCGTACTGAAGCAGCCAACTTTCATCAAGATCTCAACCAGATGGGTGCTGCTCCATCTGCAAATACCTTTGGTCTTTACATCACTACTCTAAAGGAGTCCACGAAAACCTTCGACGAAGCTACCGAAGCTGTCAAGATTTTCCATCGCGCAAAGGCCGAGGGCGTCGAACCATCGTCTTTCCTCTATAATGCCCTTATCGGCAAACTTGGCAAAGCCCGTCGCATTGACGATTGTCTTTTCTTTTTCAACGAAATGCGCACTCTGCAGATCCGGCCCACTTCCGTCACATATGGCACAATCGTCAACGCTCTTTGCCGTGTCAGCGATGAAAAATTTGCCGAGGACCTCTTCGAAGAGATGGAGAGCATGCCAAATTACAAACCTCGCCCGGCGCCTTACCACAGCTTGATGCAATTCTTCCTTGGCACCAAGCGTGACCGAACCAAAGTCCTTGCCTACTACGATCGCATGCGTAGCAAGGGCATTCAACCAACAAACCACACCTATAAGCTTCTTATCGACACCTACGCCACCTTGGAACCCATCAACATGTCCGAAGCTGAGCGCGTCCTCGACAAGATGCGCTCAACAGGCACCATGCCAGACGCCGTGCACTACTCGGCTCTGGTCCATGCGAAGGGCTGCGTCTTGCATGATATTGACGGCGCCAAAGCGGAATTCGATCACGCTCTCAGCGATCCCCGCGTCAAGCCTCATCCATCCCTCTACCAAGCGCTCTTCGAATCCATGGTCGCCAACCACGCCGTCGAGGCCACGGAGCCATACTTGGGAGACATGCGCCGCCGCGGCGTGTCTATGACCCCGTACATCGCAAACGCGCTCATCCACGGTTGGGCTCAGAAGAAGGATATTCGTCGCGCGCGCGAAGTCTTTGATGCGGTCAAGCGTGACGATCGTGAGCCGAGTACCTACGAAGCGATGACTCGTGCATACCTGGCGGTGGAGGAGAAGGCTGGCGCGAACAAAGTGGTGAGTGAGGCGGTGAGTCGTGGTTATCCCGCGGCTGTCGCGAATAAGATTGCGGAGTTGGTGGGTGGTGGACATGCATAAAACAGCACGCTGCGGGTACAGAGGGGGGGGCACTTGGGGCGTTAGTGTGGGGGAATGGATACCATGGGTCATTGTGAAAATATTTTTCCTTTGTTGATACCTTTTCATTTGTCACATCCTGAATTCTCCGTTCGTGCGCTCGGGTATTTGCCATGGACCTATAGCACACACAGTCCCACACTTTAATCCTCAGCACGGCGCTGATCTGGAGAATGGGGGCTCGATAGTGGGGATGGGCACTACGGAGTTTCATCAGGCATAGTCCTCCGCCATTTGCAGGGCGTATTTGAGGTTCGGGGTAGTAACGGAATTTGCGAAATGGGTGTAAAACGGATAATCACTGGGCGGATTGTGTGTGTAAAGTAGATTCTATAGATACCAACCCCACTCTTAGAGAAGAGATATGCAATTATCTGGCTGACACTAGATTACTGCATTGTACTATACATGGAATTTCCAATAACATCAGACAGTGTCAGAAAGAATGTCGCATCAAAACTTTACAAGGACTATAAGTACGAAAATTAACCCAGGGGGTCCCCATCAAGATTTTAACAATTCTCTTGGCCGAATTTTAATCAAGAAATTGGGGAATCATTAAATTTGGGCTTTTGAATGAGGGTCCCCTCAATGATCAATCTGATATGCTAATATATGTTATCATCAGGGAGTGTCGGAAGAAATGTTGCACAAAAACTCCTTACAGACACGTCCAGATTCAAATCGTGGAGCCCTATCAAAAATTTGTTTTTTTTTCTTTCCCCCCCCTCCTCTCCCCCAATTAAAACCTAGTGAACAATTGAAAATCGATTGAGGGTCTCCTCAATCAGATCAGTCGAGAGATGCCTGATATTTCTTTTGTCAACCGCTGATGAGAACTTCCATCGTTTTGGGTGAGCTTTTGCCAAGACCGACTGCTTTAGTTAGTGTCTAGTAGACGGGTTGCTGCCACGTTTCGTTTTCACTCTTGAATTATGGGAGGTCATTCGTACTGCCTGAGGAGTCATATGAAGGAGTCACTGCTGCAGCAAGCTCTGAGGTTGTTATCCATTGGAGATGCCAAGATGGACAGTATTAGATAAGAGCGAGCTAGGCATGTACCGATGCAACTTGCGGAGGGATTTACGGCAATACATTCCAAGGCCCCGCAGTAGTGGAATCATTTGACTCATTCCCTAGACGTGCAATGGTAGAGCTCATAAATTCTCTCGTCTGAAGAGGACAATGCCTCTTTGATTTTATCTGGGTTTCTGAAGGTTCGACAGCATAGATAAGCATTTTGCAATCTTGCGTTAGAAATTGGCTCCTTCCCTTTGTCACAACCATAACCTCCTAGAGATCTGGTGAGAATAGATCTGAGTTTCTTTACTTCCGCAAGTTCACCGATCATCATGTCGACTTCGTCAAGCATTAGAGGCTCTGCAACTCACATAATTGAGCTTTCACCTGTTTACCATGCTCCCCACCAGCAAGAAATCCAGCCTTCAGGTAGCACCAATCACACGGAGAAAGCGCTTTTCTCAGTTCTAGGACGGTTTCCACGGAGATTCAAAGGGCGAAAGGACGCCAGGGCACCAAAGATAAGTACACAGCAGGGACAGAACAGAGATGAAACGCTCCCCTCTCCTTCTGTGGCATTCGAAGAGGTTCCCAGATGGAACTCTCCCAGGATCAATACATATCGCGTAGCTGCGACCTTTTGGTCTTTCATTGTTATGGGCATGAACGATGCTGCGTACGGAGTAAGCCGAAAGTTGAAATTCGCCTCAGGATATCAGTTGCTGACGAAGACACAGGCTTTAATACCCTATGTATGTATACCCTGCTTTGCAGCGCTAGGTTTATTAATGCCTCCAAGCTCGAGAAGTACTATGGACTCAGCTATACTGTGATTTCACTCGTTTTTCTCACACCCTTCGCCGGCTATTCCTGTGCCGCTCTCCTGAACAATGCCCTCCACATGAAGTTCGGGCAGCGAGGCATCGCCTTCATCGGACCCCTTTCCCATCTCATAGCCTACATCGTCATTGCTGTCCACCCTCCTTACCCAGCCCTTGTTGTCATCTTTGCCCTTGCTGGATTTGGTAATGGCGTCGAAGACGGGGCATGGAATGCCTGGATCGGCAGCATGGCAAATGCTAACGAGATTCTGGGATTCTTGCACGGCCTCTACGGGCTCGGCGCTGTCATATCACCCCTTGCGGCTACGACGATGGTCGTGAAGAATGGGCTTCCGTGGTACAGCTTCTACTACATCATGGTTCGTTCACTCCACCTTTTACCTCCTCAATCTATCGTCTCTCCCTGCCTTTGCCTTACCCAAACTAACGCACACTCTCCCTCAGGTCGGCGTCGCCGCCCTCGAAATGCTCACCTCCCTCCTCGCCTTCTGGCGCGCCACCGCCTCCGCCTACCGTGCCGCCAACTCCCACACCTCCAGCGCCTCCACCTCCACGGGGAACCGCATGAAAGAAGCCATCCTGACCCGCCCCGCCGCGCGCGTCTCCTGGCTCTGCTCCGCCTTCCTGCTGATCTACGTCGGCGTCGAAGTCACGCTCGGCGGCTGGATCGTGACCTTCATGATGCAGGTCCGGCACGGCGCCGCTTTTGGCGCGGGCATGGTCGCAACCGGCTTCTGGCTCGGCCTCACGGTGGGCCGGATCGTGCTGGGCTTCGTGACGCCGCGCGTGGGCGAGAAGCGCGCGATCGCCGTCTACCTGCCCGTCGCCATGGCGCTGCAGCTGCTGTTCTGGCTCGTGCCGCAGTTCTACGTCAGCGCGGTTGCGGTGAGTTTGCAAGGGTTCTTTTTGGGGCCGATGTTTCCGGCCGCCGTGGTGGCTGCGACGAAATTGCTCCCGAAGCATCTCCATGTGAGCGCGGTTGGGTTTGCGAGTGCGTTTGGAGGCGGAGGCGCGGCGGTGTTTCCGTTTGCGGTGGGCGCCATTGCGCAGGCGAAGGGCGTGCAGGTGTTGCAGCCGATTGTGCTGGCGATGTTGGCGGCGTTGTGGGTGTGTTGGATGGCGTTGCCGAGGATTGGGAGGAAGAGTGAGTGAAATAGTGGGATTTTGCGAGTATGAAATGGACTAAGAAAGGGCTTTGGGTTGGACTGAACATGTACGTGGTTGGAGACAGCCACGTCGGGATACAATCATGACAGCGACTGCCTACATACTCGAAATGCTTCTGACATAAATCATAATCCCAGACCGTATGCGATACACCCTTTCTAGGATTCACAGATGCTGTTACAATCTCCTGCAGATTGACGCCAGACTCCGCATTATGACGAAAATCCCTTGGGTAGACAATGCCTCCTATCCTCATGTCAAAGGTTCCTGGTGGTCTCTAATGACCATTTCTGTGGTGTCGTCTCCAGGCTTGACCTCCGTTTCTGGAGCGTCTTCCATCTCCACGTCCTCCTCTGTTGCACCGTCGTCAACCTCTTCGCCATTGTCCTCATTACTAGGTATCTTCTTGCCGTCGAGTGTTGTTTGTCCATTCGCCAGAGGCTGTTCAGCGGCTGGTTTGGTCTGCTTTTGCTTGTACTCTTTGTATGTGACAGTACGTGGGACTACGTCAGACAGGAATTCGAGGTTGTCGAAGCGTGCCACTGCATTTGCTGCCTGATTGTGAGCCAATTGGCCAGTGGAATGGCTATTCAGAGTACGTACCGACGTCCTTATATTGTATATTGCGCCGAGGCTTGCGCTCCGATTTCACGACATCATAGGTGCGTTCGGTGAGGTAGTGCATGAACATTTCGGCAGCAACTGTAATCACGAAAGCTGCGTTGTTCGAGCAGCTGTGAATACTGTCATCGGCATTGATGATCTTCTTGACACGAGCAACTGCACGGATGAGTACTTGCAAAGCATTGAACGCGTGACAAAGCGTGACGTACGCGGTAGATTGGCGCTGCCATGGTATTCTGTAGGTTTTGGGATGGGATTATTGTTGTAAGGCATTGCGGTGGGTTCTGCCTAGTGCTCAAACATGAATAGCTGCTACCGCATGCTCATGAAGCTTTTCGCAAAACGCGTTACAGAGTGTAGAACTGGGTGCAAGTGCGAAAGGAAGGAGAGGTGAGGGAAGGGAGGGGTCCAAAAGGAAGGGCTCCTCCAGCTCTCCGCCGCGGAGCCTTCAAAAGAACCAGCTTTCCTCAGCGAGCCTTTCAACTTGCACTTGACACAAGCGCAAAGCCGAACAAGATGCCATGACCCGACGACCCAGCACCATTTCCATTACTGTCCCTTCTCCCCGACCATCCCTCGCACCGACCCTCTCTGCGCGATCTATCAATCGCCGATTATCAGCTATCGAGCAGGGCAACAATGAGTCTAACACCACCGCCGAACATGCAATTACTGAGGAGATCAACGAGATCAAACGCTACGAAGACTTTACGACAATAGACTGGGTGCAAGATGCTGCACATGAACAGCTGCGCCGCAAGGCGCGAAGGCAAGAGAAGGCAGGGTTCTTTGAGCGCGAAGGGGGGATAGGATGGAGGAGAAAGCTTTGGGAGAGCTACGATGCGGGACAGGGCTGGATTGTGGTTAGCATTGTTGGGGCAGCCATTGGATTGAACGCGGCGTTCTTGAACATTGTTACGGAATGGCTGAGCGATGTTAAACTGGGATACTGCACCACGGCGTTTTATTTGAATGAGCAGTTTTGCTGCTGGGGCTCGGATGAAGGTAACATTCTGGCAATTGTGTCACTTGTGTGAGCACGTCTAAAGCTAACCATTGTAGGCTGCGACGAATGGCATCGCTGGAGTTCTCTGTGGCCCATTAATTATGTACTTTATATCCTGTTCTCGGTTTGTGACCCGATGTGTTACTCAGGAGTCCTCTGCTTGCTAATGAGTGATTAGATACTTTTCGTGTTCGTCTCCGCTCAGCTGGTCAGATCATTTGCCCCCTATGCCGCTGGATCTGGCATTTCAGAAATCAAATGCATCATTACGGGCTTCGTTATGCAAGGCTTTCTTGGTCCCTGGACGCTCCTCATTAAGTCCATCTGCCTCCCCCTGGCGATTGGATCTGGCCTATCAGTTGGTAAAGAAGGCCCCAGTGTACACTACGCCGTATGTACCGGGAATGTTATTGCTCGACTCTTTGACAAGTACAAACGTAACGCTGCCAAAATGCGGGAAATACTTAGCGCCACTGCTGCAGCTGGTGTTGCTGTTGCCTTTGGTAGCCCAATTGGCGGAGTGCTCTTTTCCTTGGAGGAAATGTCGAATTACTTTCCGCTCAAGACCATGTGGCGAAGTTACTTTTGTGCCTTGGTGGCCACTGCGGTTTTGGCAGGAGTCAATCCTTTTAGAACAGGCGCTTTGGTCATGTTCCAGGTGAAATACGATAGAGACTGGCATTTCTTCGAAATCGTCTTTTACATCATCATTGGTATTTTTGGAGGCCTATACGGCTCCTTCGTTATGAAGTGGAATCTTCGAGCCCAAGCCTTTCGGAAAAAATATCTAACGAAATACGCTGTCCTGGAGGCCTGTTTGTTAGCTGGATTTACCGCGATCGTTTGTTACCCAAACATGTTCCTTCGAATAGACATGACGGAAGCGATGGAAATACTCTTCAGAGAGTGTGAGGGTGAGGTAAAGCATGAGGAGCTTTGCGAGTAAGATATCTCGTCTTGCAAGTCCGCAGTTTTTTGGATGTAATGCTTACACGAACCAGCATCAGAAATCGGTGGCCCATGATTTTTTCACTGGCAATAGCGACCATACTACGAACATTTTTGGTCATTATATCATACGGGTGCAAAGTACCAGCGGGAATCTTTGTACCTTCAATGGCAATTGGAGCATCATTCGGGAGAATGGTCGGGATCATAGTCGAGTCGATCCACCTGGCTTTTCCAGATTCGTCGTTCTTCTCCACTTGCGAGCCAGACGTACCATGCATTACACCGGGAACATACGCCTTCCTCGGCGCCGCAGCAGCACTTAGTGGTATCATGCATATCACGGTCTCCGTGGTCGTTATCATGTTTGAACTCACTGGTGCTTTGACGTACATCTTACCCACAATGGTAAGCGCGATACCTATAACAACGACCAGAAATAATCATTACTAAAAAAATTTTAGATTGTCGTTGGCGTCACCAAAGCTGTAAGTGACCGATTTGGCAAAGGGGGAATAGCAGACCGCATGATCTGGTTCAATGGTTTCCCATTTCTGGACAATAAAGAGGACCATACCTTTGGGGTTCCAGTCTCACAGGTGATGACGAGTCACTTAACCCTTCTTCCTTCATCTGGCCTAGAACTCCGACACGTTGAAAAAATCATGGCCGAAAACATCTTCCAAGGCTATCCCGTAGTGGAGGAACGTGGCTCTAGAGCTCTGGTTGGCTATATTGGCCGCACTGAACTTCGATATGCTATCGATCGCGCCAAACGGGAACTAATTGTTCCACCTCATGCCAAGTGCTACTTTACGGCTAAAACTGACAGACTTACTCAACCGACACGGCCTACTGGGCCTGCTGTCAATTTTGACGACATGGATGCAACGAGAAGTCAGCTTTCTGTGGACTTCAGCCGATATGTTGATCCGACACCAATATCTGTACACCCACGACTTCCTTTGGAAACCGTCATGGAGCTGTTCAAGAAAATGGGTCCGCGGGTTGTTCTCGTGGAGTACCGTGGGAAGCTTACTGGGCTGGTAACAGTAAAAGATTGCCTCAAATATCAGTTTGTGGCTGAGGCGCACGATAATCCCCGAGAAGATTCTCGTTTCGCAGGACAGCAAGAGCGTCTCTGGGGCATCATCAAGCTAGCCGCGGCGTGGGTTGTAACGAAAATCGCTAGTGTATCCAAAGGAAGAATCAAGCTAGGGGAGCAAGAAGCTGGCTCTCGGCGACGTGCGCCCTTAATTGTTGAGCCTTCTGGTTTGGCATCCAGTCCAACCGCTGTGCGAGGTGAGTCAAGGAGAGAAGCGGAAAGCATGGATGGTCGAGCCTGGGAGGAGGAGGGAATGGAACTTGAAGATCATTTTCCGTTGACTGGAACTGGAGGCAGTTGATCGTAATTGAGGTAGCATTGTGCAGTGAGAATAAAAATCTGCTCCTGCAGCGAATCAAGCTGTTCGGACAAAAGCTCATAGGCACAACAACTGTGAAAAGCTCGCTGAAGCGCCAAAGCGTGAAGGAGGGTTCCGGAAGTACGGTAGACCAGACGAAGAATGGTGGCTTCTACGCCGAAGGTCATCAGTCACATGATGACGTGTCTCTAGCGCACTTAGCTAGCGCTTCTACTCGCGGAGCTTTCTCCAGTCTCAGTCACCTTCGTGATCGAAGCCCATCAAACTACCAATCAGAATCCACGAATCTGCGGGAGTGAGCTAGCGAAGATGGTAGATGATATGGAAGTGGACGGAAGTCCACGAGGAACGAAAAGAAAGGCCGATGAGGTGCTGGGTGCACCTCGACGTATTAGAGCACTTCACCAAGACGTCGTAAACAAGATTGCCGCCGGCGAGATCATTGTTGCTCCTATGCACGCACTCAAAGAGCTGATTGAGAACGCTGTCGATGCTGGATCGACATCTCTCGAAATCCTCGTAAAAGATGGCGGTCTCAAGTTGCTTCAGATCACAGATAACGGTCATGGCATCAATCGAGACGACCTGCCAATTCTCTGCGAACGATTCACTACATCAAAACTGAAGGCCTTCGAGGATCTGACATCGATCGGGACATATGGCTTTCGAGGTGAGGCCTTAGCAAGCATCAGCCACATCGCGCACTTGACTGTCACTACGAAAACACAAGAATCCAGTTGTGCCTGGAGAGCCCAATATTCTGGTGGAAAGCTTGTTCCGGCGAAACCAGGTCAGAACGCAGAGCCTAAGGCGATTGCTGGTCGCCCAGGGACACAAATTACTGTCTGTTTTTGGGTCACTTCCTGGAATCGGTACGCTGATGTCGAATCTAGGTTGAAGATTTATTCTACAATGTACCGACGCGAAGACGAGCTTTTCGCTCCGCAAGCGAAGAGTATGCCAAGATCGTCGATCTGGTTGGGCGATATGCTGTGCATTGTACGAACGTTGCATTTTCTTGTAAGAAGCACGGCGAGTCTGCCGCTGGGGTTTCCGTGCCTTCAAGTGCATCGATCATCGATCGCATTCGCATTGTACATACCTCGCAAATTGCAAACGAACTCATCCACTTGGAAATTGCAAATGACTGTTGGGGTTTCAAGGCCGAAGGCTGGGTTAGTAATGCTAACTACAGCGTGAAAAGGACAACGCTATTACTTTTTATCAACCACCGCTCAGTTGAGTCTTCAGCCATCAAGAAAGCAGTTGAACAGACATACTCTTACTTTTTGCCGAAAGGAGGCCATCCATTTATTTACATCAGCCTTGATATTGAGCCCCAGCGTGTCGACGTCAACGTTCATCCCACCAAGCGCGAAGTCAATTTTCTAAACGAGGAAGAAATTATCGAAGAGATCTGTAATGAGATAAGATCTGGTCTGGGCAAAGTCGACACAAGTCGCACATTCAAGACTCAAAGCCTTCTCCCTGGAGCAATGGGAGCAGTCTCACCAACAGTGCGAGATGCTAAGGTGACTGAACACAGTTCCAATGATAAGCCGGATGCACCAAAGACGACGGCACGGAAAACCACATCTCAACGCCCTTATGAGAACAATCTGGTCAGGACTGATGCGAAAGCCAGGAAGATTACCTCGATGTTGCCAAGTGGACAGGCCTCTGCTAGTCCTGCGCGAGATGGTGAAGAGGAGCTTCCTGAGGATATGCAATACGAGTACTCCGACAAAGAACCGGTCATTTGCCGTCTTACAACAGTGAAGGAGTTGCGAGCCGAGGTCCGTGACAACATGCACAATGAGCTAACGGATGTCTTCTCCGGGCATACATTCGTTGGTCTCGTCGATTGCGGTCGTAGGATTGCGGCCATTCAAGGCGGTGTCAAACTCTTTCTCGTTGATTACGGCATGGTGAGCAATGAATATTTCTACCAAGTTGGCCTGACCGATTTCGGGAATTTCGGATGCATTCGCTTCGATCCAGTGCTTGACCTGGAAGAGCTCCTGCAGCTTGCTGCGGTTCATGAAAAGGAGATAGCAGACGATGCCGATGATTTGGATTGGAGCGAAGTCGTTACCACCGTCAGGGACCAACTCATTAGTCGACGTGAAATGCTTGCAGAATACTTTTCGCTTGAGATATCCGAGCAAGGGGAGTTGCTCAGCATGCCTCTCATGGTCAAAGGCTACATGCCGTGCATGGCAAAACTTCCGCGGTTCCTGCTGAGGCTGGGACCCTACGTGGACTGGACAGATGAGAAAGGTTGCTTTCACTCCTTCTTGCGCGAATTGGCTAGCTTCTATGTGCCTGAAGCTCTGCCTACTTCGCCATCTACGGTCGGTGGGGACAGCACTAACGAAGACCCGGAAATCACTGCCAGGAGAAAGCAAATTAACAAGGCAGTTGAGAATATACTATTCCCTGCATTTAAGTCTCGCCTTGTTGCCACTAAAGGGTTGCTCAAAGGTGTTGTGGAGGTAGCGAACCTGAAAGGACTCTATCGAGTGTTTGAGCGCTGCTGAGGTCTATACCGCGCACAAATTGCGGTGGCATACGGTCGCGCGACCGCTTGAGGATATTTGGCAGAGTTTTAACATCCGAGCATGCTGCATTCGAAGGATTACTCGATTTGATAATTGGCCGACAAACCATGTGTTGCTTTGCTAAGTGCTTGTTTTCCATGCAAAAGGCTCGCAAGCTTACACACTTTTTCTCACAAGTCGGGATTGGTTGCCTGATTTGCAGTGGCTAATTCGGCATTTCTTTTTTTAGTCCAGCCATGATCCTTGAAGCTCCTCTACAGCATCGCTAACATTTCAAGTGGCTTGCCAATGCCGCATAAAGTGGTGTAAGTAGGTACAGATCATACGCCTGGGTGAACGATTCTCAACGAGTGGCTACCATACTGAAGCGAAGAGTACCCTTGCCATTTTACACTTGGCTTTAGTCGGATGCATAAAAAATAATCTTTTCATCGGAGCTATGGAGGAGTAAGTTTAGTACGCCACGTACATTGGTGAAAAGCCACCAACCTAGCGCCCCAAAGCGTGGCCATCTGACCAAGTAAGTCGCATTTCTTTTGCGGATTTTCAGCAGGCATTGAGTTAAGCTCATATTTAGACGTGCATTAGGCTCCTGAGCTTGACTTAGCAAGGCGGGTGATCGGCAGCTTACCCCACGATTCGCCGGAAAAGGACGCCGGTAGACCTGCCCAGCATGATTTGGGACTTCCCTAACTTGCCGCTGACACCAGAACAGGCAAAAGCCGAGCTGACTAGCCACTTACCTACTGGTTGGGTTGCGGAGGGCTATTGAGTATCTGGGGCACTGTGGGGAATCTACCTCGGCATTCTTAATGCTATTGTGATGTCAAAGATGGCAAACCAGGTTTTTGTTCGATCCCACCGATCCCAGATTTCATGGACCAGTAGGTCGTGCAACCACTGAACCAAAGAGAGGCTTTCCGACACGTTCTTCAGCTATTCCAAGTCTACAATGTTTCGTCATCCTAAGTAATTTTGTCCAAGATATTTAGAGCCTAGGCGGTATGTACGTGCACCGCCAAAGACACCAACCCTGACATTGATAATGTGGATAGAATTGCAGTCGGCGACCAGGTTGGCCTTCCGATCTGATCGATCTCTCTTTGCATCTGCCATATGATCCTACATTGCCGAGCCTCGGTCCTTCATCAGATGTAAAATTACTAAAAATTACTACGGATAAAAGCACGTTAAGTCCTTTGCAAATAATTGAGCAGATCATTTATTCAGCTCCAGCGGTCTGCAAAATATCCAATCTTCCTGACAATGCCTTTTCTCGCACCTTTCTTTGCCTTTTTCGGCGTAGCTTGTGCTTTCCCTTGGGTTGCCAATCAGCCTGGCGTAGACTCGTCACTCCTCCAGTATCATGCCAAACGTCAACAGTCTGGCGGTGGTGATCCTGGAGGACCCGCTACATGCCCTTTCAATGCCAATCATCAACCTGCTGCCCCAATCACCTCCCAATACCCTTACAACAATGCTTCGAATGGTCTGCCTGGCAATGGCATAGGTGGATTTCTGGTCCCTGCTGACGGCGACACTGCCCATCAATATGTTGCTCCTGGCCCGAACGATATTAGAGGACCTTGCCCAGGTTTGAACACTGCCGCAAACCATAACGTAGGCATCGGCACAGCGGAGATGAGAAGACGTCGTACTGATTTTACTACAGTTCATATCCCACGATGGAGTCGTTACATTCAATGAGCTTGTAGATGCTCAACAAAATATCTACAACGTTGGCTACGACCTCGCAGTTGTGCTCGGACTGCTCGGACTCACTCTGACCGACGGCGATCCCGTCACGCAGAAGCTTTCCATCGGCTGCGACGCAACCACTCGCACCTCTTACAATCCCAGTCTGACAGGTTCAGAACCTGGCTTGGATGGCCACAACAAGTTCGAAGGCGACACCTCGCTCACACGTGATGACTTCTTTCTCGGCGACGGCGATAATTTCTCCTTCAATGGTACTCTCTTTGGCCTGATGCAAGACACGTGCCAGGGCAACTTCAACCTCGAAAATCTTGGCGAGTACAGGTATCAGCGCTACCAGCAGTCCCTTCAAGAGAATCCAAACTTCTTTTTCAGCCCGATCGCGCTCCTTCTTTACGCAGCTGCGTCGTTCCTTTACGAGCTCTTCCCAAGTGGAACCCATAACTATGCTCCTGATCTCGAGACCATCTCGTCCTTTTTCGGCGCCGAGCAGAACACTGATGGCACCTGGAGCTTCAATGGCGGCGAACGCATTCCCGCCAACTGGACGAGTAAGCCTTGTCTCTCGCTCGCCAACGCCTGTATGCTCTCGTCTTTGTCGCCACTGACACTACAGTAGATCGAGTCACCCCTTACACAGTGCCAGACGTCATTGTCCAGCTCAACGCCATGTATCTCGAACATCCGGTGCTGTTCGGTGGCGCCACAGGCACTGGTGGCTTCGACGTCCTGCCCACTAACTTTGGCGCTATCCAGAACGGAAGTCTCGTCACCACGGACAACGTGCTGTGCACGTTTTATCAGTTGGCTACGGGACCGGTGCCGTCCTCGCTGAATGGTGTGATAACGCCGACGGTCGACGCATTGACGTTGGTGGCGACGAAGCTCAATCCGACGTTGGAGAACCTGGGCTGTCCGATCGCTCTAACGTGAGGGAATGGGGGACAAAACATGAAGATGCACTTGCACGCAGAGAGACTGGGAAACAAATGCTGTCATTCTCTAAATGACTGGTTTGGGCTGTGGGAAACGATGAACCACTGAGTGATTGCTGTTTTGATGAAGGTATATTGCTTGCTGATCGAAGTCTAACGAGTATGGTAGGCTTACTTCTCTTTTGTGTATAATGAAATACCAAGGCACAAAGGTAGATAAGATCGAGAAATTAGTCATTCGTCGCTTGACTTCCATTTCCGGCCTGCACAAAAACGATCTGTACAGCAGAAAACGTTGCTACATACGCGAAGATCTCGGAACGCTTGGCAGAAGTGAAAAACGCAAGCGAAGAGGAAAGCAGAAGAGTAGAAATCGCAATCATTCCCAGCCTCAACTTTACCGAGGAGATGAAATGGAGTATGATCATAGAAGCAACGGGTAGAAGTGACGCCAAAGCTGTAGTCATCAGGTATGTCAAGCGGCTGCTTGCGCTGTCGCTGTAGACAAAACCAGGAATTGCTGACGGATTGAGCAATCGTTGCAAGCGGTCTTGAATAGCCTTATATAGACCAGTTTCACCAAGGAGCTTAGTGAACATATCGGTCTCCTTATGAGGCAACAGAGTCAAGATATCCGCCTCAAAACCGTACGTGTTGTGAACTGAGCCCCAGATCTCTGAGTCATCCCCTATGAAAGACCTTGGACCGATATCGACTGACGAAAGGTATCCTTGAATTTGATTGACGTCGAATTTGGAAGGAGGCTCTATTGCAAGCATTTGGGATTGTTGGAGTAGCGCTGTATCTGATTGATGTTACTAACGAGTCATTCAAGTAGCCAGTGGGCCAGGAGCAGGCAATGCTTCTGGAGCGAGTAAGACATACTATACTTTTCCAACTTTTCCTGGATGTGCTTCATCAAGTCTAATTGCTCTCGAGCCCCTTCTGGAGCGTTCCTTAACCAATAAAAGTCTTTGGCATACTTTTCTTCAACGCCAGTGCTCGCATTGTCTCTGACTTGAACCTTCTTTAATTTTTTTTCGAGAGATTGCAATTCAGCCTGCATATACAAGATATTCAGTTTGTTCAAGAAAGCGAATCTCCGGAAAATAGCTATATTTGGAAAAAGCCCCATCTTCTTCGCCAGACGAGGATGTCCTTCTGGGACATCCTCCTGTGGCAAGGATTGCATAGCAGGTGGGCGACTAGTCAGTATTTATGTACTGCACAGATCGCTGAACTCAAAATGTGTGAGGAGATTGGTAAGACTTCTGATAAGCGCAACCAGGACCAGGTCACAGCTAGGCTAAAAAGACGGCCGGGTTAATCTGTTCTCCCATAATATCGGATGTGATCTGGAATTTAAAGAAGAGGACAAGGAAGTGAAAGCTCCGAGAAACGTAATGATGGGAAACTCCCGGCGCTGTAAAACAATCACCATCCCACGGGATTTGCCATTGAGATCTTGTGACCCGTCGAGAGAAAACGGAATCGAGGTAATCTTCAAACAAACCATGCCCCGTATGCAATTGTATGGCTACGCTGATTGCGCTTCCACCCCATCGGCGGCATATGTCCCTTAACTCATCGAGAGAGGATTTAAATCCGATCGTATATTTGAAAGCTCCTCTAACTAGTAGGTCTGTCCTCCTTGAGGCGATTGCTTTCTGTGAGAGGAACAAAGAAAAAGGGAAGGCGCAGCACTGGGAGAGCGTCCCATTGGTCGTTCTAGTCCACGTCTCGAACCTGGTGACAAACAAGCTGGATCGGCCTCTGGCCTTCAGTCTTAGCCTTGCCTTGATCAATAAAATAGCAATGGTCGAGCTCTTCCAGACTTCCAGAGATCAACAGCGACGGCTTGCGAACTCACGCTGACAGAACTCATTCTGGGCCAGTTCAAAGATGCAACAAACCTTTCACCCCTGCATAGACCTCAATGAGGTATCACAGTCCAGCGTTTTGCAGGATGCAGCTTGTGGACGTGAAGCAAGTCAACCTTCCGGAGGGCACCCAACGAGGTTACTCACAGTACGAGATAGGTGGTAGCCAGTTGTCCTGCATTCGGCACAAACTAATTCTTATGATCAATAAGATACATGGTTTGTTCAAATCGATGGCTAGCTGGACCCTGAGAACATCCAAACGCTGGCAACTCGGATGTAGGGCTTCCGAACAGGCTCACGAACGGGCTCACGGAAAGGCCCGCAATAGGCCTTACAACGGGCTGGATGATACGGAGGTCCACTTCAAAAGATTTTTCTACGCTAAAGGTTGGCATGCTGATTTGGGGAGCGTGCCCTAGCAAGATAAACTGATAGAGCTTACTAATTAATTAGTTGATAATCTTACCCAATTTCCACACTTTGGGGTAGAAACACAGTCACAATTTTGGAAATTCTGCCAAGTAGTAGCTTAAATTCTCATCTCCTGCCGAGTCTTCGCGCGAGGCAAAACTTTGGAAATGGACCTCCGTAGGATAAGCCCAAAACAGATTTGGCAGCAGGTTCTGGTTCGCTGTTGAATCTGCGGCTCAATCCGCTGCTCGATCCGTGGCTCAATCCACGACCCAGTTCGCGGCTCAATTCGCTGTAAAACTCGCTACTTGGTATCTACTCAATTCGCGACTTGATCCGTTGTGTCATGGCTCAGGACCCACTAATGGAACATGAAAAGTTGGTGAAAGCTTGTATATTTAGCTAAGCAGTAGCACCTGACCCTGTGCACGTGCTCTGGCTGCCCGTGAGAATCAATTAAAATATTGTGTTCTGTCACCCACTCTGCTTGTCTGCTTAAAATAAGGGTGAGGTGAAAACCAGCAAATATTCTGAAGATAGTGAAAATCAAACTATAGCAGACCATCTCTTTACCTTCCTCCATCAAGCTTTAATCCGGAAGCCATGATCCATCCTTTGGCCCCTGTTGCCAGTGTATTCTGTGGTGCCAGTAAACCTCCTTCCTTGACTACCAATTTTCCTCTGCCACCTGTGATTGAGTATGCCAGCTAGGTTTTGCTCCAGTCTTACTCTCAGATCTCAAAGTCCCAGGACTCTTGCTCACGAGCGTTCCTTGCCTTCGCCGCTTCGTGTTCTTCACGTCGCTGGTCGCCTAACACACATTATTAGAAAAGCAGTCTTGAATTGGAATTTCAATCGTCGCTTACTCTTGTCCGGCCCAGGTAAGTTTCTTCCCTGCAGGCGGATCTTGGGCTTCGCCGCATTACACGAATGCTCACTGACGCGTCTACCGATAACAGCATCGATCGGCAAGTCGTCAACGACGTAGACTCGACTTTCCAATGAGGGCGACGGCATATAGAGATCTGGGTTGGGGCGCGGCATGCCTGCGACTGGATACCTGCCCCAGCGGATTTTAAAAAATTTTCTTGAGTGTACTCGATAAGTCTTGCAGCCTTTCGTGCACTTGCGGACCACTGACCTTCTATCGAAGTGCTCCAACGAAAGCCCGATGAGTTTAGCAGTCTCTGGGCTGATGCGTATCCCATCAAGATCCACATCGGTGGTTAAAAGGGCATTGAATACCTTGACTCCGCTAGTGCCATCGACAGGCTTTATCCAGATAGTTAATTCAACCTTGTCTTGAAAGTCTTTGTCGACGCAATGAGCTTGTTTTCTACGGGAACGGATTAGCGATGACGGATAGGATCCCATTCTTTAATCTTTTCGAATAGCTTGCTTGGATAGTAGATAATGAGATTGTAATGATTTTCAGTTGCAGGTGTTGGCCGTTCAAAGTTCGACCTCAGAAATTTGGTTGAATCAAAGGTATGAAAAGTCCAAGTCGTTCACGTTATCGCCTTTGTATATATAATAGCTCATGTCTCTGTACGCAAATCTCTCAAGAGAATTTCAGTATAATGACTTTGTCGTGAGAACGTCACAACGGCGGCTTCAGATTGCAACGCTAAACTTCTTAAAGAAAGTAAGTATTGGTGACCCACCTGATCTTGGTGAAAGCTGCCTGACCCGGATTCTCACGGTAGATATATCACTCATCACGTTACTATTTTGAATTTTCGCTCGTCTGCTCGTCTGCGATGACGATAGATCTTCACAGTCTACTCAGATATCGATTGCAAAAGTCGTCCTCGGAAATTACAGTCTGGCTGCGAAGTTCGTACTTAACAGGAGTTAAAGAGGCTAGAAAGTTTCAGCTCAATCCTCTTCCTACTTTATAGCTTTGAGCGCTCGAAACCTCCTCCTTCAACCTTATCTCGATCACCTCCAATGACTGGAGTTCGGCCATCTCAGTCTACTACTGCGTCAACGAAATTGAAGATATTAAAATGACTTCAGAGATTACTATCACGCCGAGAACTGAGGGCTATCGACATAGCTACAGGGGTCACCACAGCATTCATAGTCGAGTAATAGTAAGAGGGACGCACAAATCGCCATTCCAACAAGCCGAGGGCAGATTGCTTTCAAAGGAGGACGGATGTTTGACAGAACACAACATTCAGTGACGACAGCTCAGGAAAAAGTACAAGGATGGTACAATTGGTGGGAAAAAGCACAGCGCTGGTACAATTTGCGGGAAAAAGCACAAGAATGGTACAATCGGTGGGAAAAAGCACAGCACTGGTACAATTTGCGGGAAAAAGCACAAGAATGGTACAATCAGTGGAAAAAAGCACAGCACTGGTACAATTTGCGGGAAAAAGCACAAGAATGGTACAATCGATGAGAAAAAGCACAGCACTGGT
>JAGFVP010000045.1:28036-139828 GCA_021031095.1 Bathelium albidoporum
ACAATTTGCGGGAAAAAGCACAAGGATGGTACAATCGGTGGGAAAAAGCACAGCGCTGGTACAACTTACGGGAAAAAGCACAAAAATGGTACAATCAGTGGAAAAAAGCACAGCACTGGTACAATTTGCGGGAAAAAGCACAAGAATAGTACAATCGGTGAGAAAAAGCACAGCACTGGTACAATTTGCGGGAAAAAGCACAAGGATGGTACAATCGGTGGGAAAAAGCACAGCGCTGGTACAACTTACGGGAAAAAACACAAAAATGGTACAACCCGTGGAAAAAGTACAGGAAAACCAACTTTCATATTCCAGAAATGAGCGCTAAATAAACAGCATAACCGGTGGATCCAGAAAAAAAAGCAAACCAGAAACCGAACATAAGTAATATAGTGGACTTTATGGGAGCTGGATCCGCGCAGGCTATACGCAAACCTAACGAGAACTGGATCCACAGCCCTGTTCCTGATGCGGACGGAAGTAATCAGGCTTAACGCGTGGCTGGCATCCATTAACGTCCCAGGAATTAACAGAAACTGCAGCTGTGGCTGGGGATCACAGACCGTTAATTATATACTGTTACACTGCTTAGAGCAGAACAGAGAAGATATACTGCGTAAAGTAAGAGACCTTAGCCTCCAAGACATCCTGAATCAAGGCGACACTGCAGTGTATACTGCCTGATGGCTAATAGCAAGCGACACACTAACACAGTTTAAGGTGGTGAAATAAATAACTATATCAACCACATCCGACCATAGACCGTTTTTAGAATTAGACAGCTGGTAGATAGCAAATTCCATAAGTAGATAGAGCAGAGGAAGGGGACGGAGGAGACGGAAAGGACGGAGGTGAAAGAACTGCTTAAGGCTCCGGACGCAGGAGAGAAAGCGGAGAGGGTGACGCATCTATGACGTAAGCGCTTCGCAAACCGCGCTCTGGCGTCAGCCAGAGCGCGGTCTGAGAACTCACAGAACGATCAGATTTTCCCGCAAGGGTTTTTCCTATTTAGGTAACAAGTCTGCATAGCCTCATTGGCTGAACGGACGGTAAATAGACTCAATAATAACATTCAGTGACAGTTAAGCTGCTTCACTTAATTGATTTTGTTACGGCAGGAGCAGCTTACATCACTACTTCACCTGTTCATTCACCTGCTATTAGGGAGCAACAAGCGTTGTGAGCAAAATGAGCAATTGTATGGTGTGGTTGATCTATTTATGTGGAGAAGTGAAGAAAGAATAACAGATGAAGTAGTGAATGCTGACTATTGCTGCTCTTTCTCTAACACTGTCTTCACCTCTTTTTTTCTTTTTAGAACACAATATCAGATGAATACAGAGATAGATCTTCGCTTGTGCTTTCACAGATTCTCACAAGCAGCCATAGCATGTGCACAGGCTCAGGTGCTACTGCTGTTCAGCCTCAGCTGAACGTGTATATATACAGCACCATCTCCATAATTCATTTTATAAGCTTTCATCAACTTTTCATTTTTCATGACTGTTCGCTCAGTCAGCTGTAACGAAAAGACATCGTAATTTTCATTTATTTTTCCTTTCACTAGCAAAATAACTGATTTGTCTATTTTATAGTTTTGTAAATTTTTCGATACGTATGACGCTGAGACAGCGCTGCGCTTGTTTGACGGTTTCGATTTGAGTGACGACAATAAAAATTTCGGCGTCGAAGACGTGATCGATAACTGCGTGAACATGTTTAATAACGCTGAGTCACAGTACTAGTAATTAATTTTTATATAGAGAACTCGGTGTGGCCGGAATTGTTTCAAGAATAGAGGAAGGGACATACCGATCGAAGACGATGATCTTTTCACTACTCATGAACTGTCTCGCGGCACATTTGAGTCATAATTTCGACGTTGCAGCATGAATGTACCCGATCAATACAAGCAATGTCCAATATCTGAACGCAGTGAAGCGTGCCGGAGGAAGACAAGGTAAGCCAGAGAAGATTGCACACATCAAGGATTCTGTCAGCGTATCTACCGCAGATGGTTTGCCTGGCACGATGGTGTTGAAAGAGAGACGAAACGGCACAGGCGCTTACGGTAGGGCTTTTGGCGTAACTACTGAATATACTGCTGGTCAATTTGCCGCTGACGAGTCGGAGTCATATACGTAAGGCAAAGCTTCAAGTCCTGAAGAAATTTAGTCCACTTGGATTTTTATAGTCAACATCTCTTGCAGAGATGCCCTGATCCACGATAACCCGATCAAGACCCTCCTGGCTACAAATCTCTCGAAACCAGACAAGAAAAGAATGATCAACGGGGCGGAGAAAGGGCAGGGCTACTGGCTAGCATGAACGATCCTGTTGCTTCATCGTAGAAGAAGGCTTCATCTCTGGGAGGTGCTGCGGCTTCATTCGCAGGAAACAGTCCCGCAAGGCGTCTCGCAATGTCTTTGGCGAAGTCAGGATCATTGATATCTCTCTTGTCTCCAACAACTTTGATTGGGGTGCCCCTCAGTCCACTTTCGATGCTGGTGAACAAAGCAGCATCTGCTTCGGCATCTGCGAAAGGACCGCCAGGTGTAGCAATCATGCTAACTCCACCTCGGGGTATGACCACTTGGATAAGATCTGGCCGAACCGAGCGGGTTTTTAATTTCTCCACAATGAACTCGCCGATTTGGGTACATTCTTCTTTGGTGGTTCTCATGAGTGTTACTGTAGGGTTGTGTTCGTACAGACGGCGCTTCATATATTTCTCGGGTACCATGGCTTTTGGTCCAAAATTAACCATATCCGTGGCACCAAGAGATAGGACATAGGGAATTCCTGCTGCTACTGCAGCCTCAAGCCTGTGTGGACCAGCACTCATGTTGCCTCCTATAAGATGATCGCAAACCTCCGTCGTGGTCAGATCCAGGATGGCGTCGAGCTCACCTGCACGCACGAGCCTCTCCATTGCCTGACCTCCATGGCCCGTGGCATGAAACACAAATACTTCACAATTACATTGCTCTTCCAAAAGCTGCCTTGCTGCATCGACTCCCGGGGTAGTGACGCCAAACATGGTAATCCCAACCCGCCGTTTCATCCCGTCTTCGTGGTACGGCTCCTTCTGCGCTTGCTGCCACGCCTTCGCCATGCCAACAATGGCCCCAGCGGCATTCTTGAAGATGTTTCGGAGGAGTGCATTCGATCCAGCAATGTCCACGACAGAGTACATCATGGTAATGTCAGTTTCGCCCACCAGCGGTCCAGTATCACCGCTGGCAACGGTGGAGACCATCAATTTGGGAAATCCGATTGGTAGCGCCTCGCGCATGATAGCGCAAGCCAGAGACGAGCCTCCAGAGCCTCCAGCAGCAACGATAGCACAGATCTTTCCTTGATCAAAGAGTTCTCTTACGCACAGTGTGGCGCATCGAATCATGTGCTTGATGAGATCTCCTCGTGGCAGTGATGAGATGTCCACATCTGTATCTTTGGCAAAGCGAGCTACAGCATCTTGGCCAACGGAAATGTGTGGGTGTTGGACCGGGGAACGACCGACATCAATTAATATTACTGAGAGAGTGCCTTGCAACGTTAACTGCTCTCGAAGATATAGGAGTTCGTGAAGCTTAGTGTCGCAGGTACCTAGGACTGCGATTGAAGACATAATACTGCCATGAGCTTGTCCTAGATGATAGCGCTCGACTTCGAGAGGGAAAGTGACGATGTTGATATTTTAGGGCCTTTGAAATTTACGAGGGATTGTGACGAAAGAAACGTCGGCCTCCCTTGGTCTGCCTTAATCAGACCGCGGAAATCCCCATCCAAAGTTCTCAGTTTCAAGACAGACCAAATTTCGGCCAATGACGATCAATATTTATCAGTTTGATGAGCGACCCTGCGATGCAACATCAGAGTTGTGACTCGCGCGCATGTTTCGGCGCGAAGTTTCTGACACCCTGACAATTTCTTCGACGTCATTTTAGAATAATGACCCAAACAACGAGGGGTGCAATCAGTAGACGCAGAGTAAAAAACCACTGCAATATCCCAAAATAACATTGAGCTCGATTTTTAGCTCTAACGAAAATCACTGAAATTATTCGGACAGAGCAATTTCCGTAAACAGAATCATGTCTAGCCCAAGTAAAAGAGAGGAGGTCCTTCAGACACTTCGAGCCTCTATCTCAAGAGGAGAGGTCATAGTTGGTGCCGGAGCTGGTATTTCTCAATTTCTTTTCTCTTAGAGGATATAGCTTTCCTATCTATGCGTTTTCCGCATAAAGGGTACCTCGACCAAAATCGTCAACACTCGTCAAACCTTTCATTTCTCCAGGCTGTCATTTTTTCACGGGTTGCATGTAGCCTTGACAATGTTGCCTCGATAAACTTCCCGATTTTTAAATCTTCCTCCATATCTTTTCTGACTTCATCTCCAAACTCCAGGCATCGGCCTCTCCGCCAAATTTCTCAAAGCCGGCGGCGCCGACCTCGTCATCCTCTACAACAGCGGCCGCTACCGCATGGCCGGCCGCGGCTCGCTCGCCGGCCTCATGCCGTACGGCAACGCGAACGACGTCGTCGTCGAAATGGCCCACGAGATCCTGCCCCTCCTCACACCTTCCTCCGCCAACACCGCGCAACAGCCGTCGTCGCCGTCGCCGTCCTCGATCCCCACCACCATCCCCGTGCTCGCCGGCGTCTGCGCCAGCGACCCCTTCCGCTCGATCCCGCGCTTCATCGCCGAGCTCTCCGCGCTCGGCTTCGCCGGCATCCAGAACTTCCCCACCGTCGGCCTGATCGACGGCGTCTTCCGGCAGCAGCTCGAGGAGACCGGGATGGGGTACTCGTGCGAGGTCTCGCTCATCGCCGAAGCGCGGCGCCAGGGCCTGCTGACGACGCCGTACGTGTTCGACGCGGGCGAGGCGCGGCGCATGGTGGAGGCGGGCGCGGACGTGCTGGTGGCGCACATGGGCCTGACGACGTCCGGGTCGATTGGCGCGAAGACGGGGAAGACGCTGGAGGAGTGTGTGGGGCTGATTCAGGAGATCCGGGATGTGGCGGCGGAGCAGAATCCGGAGATCATTGTGTTGTGCCATGGCGGGCCGATTGCGGCGCCGGAGGATGCGCGGTTTGTGCTGGAGCGGACGAAGGGGGTGCATGGGTTTTATGGGGCGAGCAGTATGGAGAGGCTGCCGGTGGAGGAAGCGATTACGAATATTACCAAGGAGTTCAAGAGGTTAACGCCTGGCTCGTGAGTGCTTCTGTTCTGTTGAATAGCTAGATGAATTGGTTCTAGTAGTGTATGTGGCATAGCAAGACGTTTCTTCATGACGCACACATCGTAATCGCTGGTTGGCTCTTAGGACAATCTTGATCTGTGAAAGGGACAAGAAAAAAAAAAAAGAGAAAGAAAAAGAAAAACAGCACCCTTTCCACTGTCTGCGGGGTATCAGAAATGTCAGTTTCGCTAGCAATCAAAGCTCAAGCAATCATACACTATCATATATATAAACGAAAAAAACCCAGTGCGATCGTCCAATCATCAATCATCTCCCCATGTTTCCTTCGAGGCCCAGAAGCACTTCCAGCATATCGTACCCTCCTACATCCGGTCCATATGCCGATTGCGTTACATCCGCACCATCGATATCGAGAAGGGGATTGAGCGGCAAAGCTAACCAGTCTGTATTCATATTGCCATTGCTTCCATCGTTGGGCATGCTTGCCGCGTCGTAAGATCCATCATTCGTATTGCTCGCCTGGAGACCATTGTTATACCACGCAGTTTCGGTGAGACCGTCATGACTCGTGGGAAAAGTTGGTGGTGGCATGATGGAGATGTTACTATTCATCGGATCATATAAATCGGCAGCAATCCCGTAGAGAGGGTTGTTCGGAGTAGCCCGACCGCTGCTCTGGTACACAGAGCTGGGTGGAGGGCCACTATATCCCGTCCACGGCTGTGGCACCGAAAGATGTCCAAAGTGTTGCTGCTGTTGTTGCGAATACAACGGCTGCTGTGCGCCGGGCTGTGGTGCAGGGCTACGGCTTGCGGCTCTACTACGGTCGTTGCCTCCAGCTGCCAGGCGCACAAAACGAGACTTCATCCTCCGGATGAGCAGCTCCAAGATCTCGGCGAAGCGACTCGCGACGTGAACGTCGTCAACGATGCGTGTCCTAAGAACTTCGGCCGCACGCTCGAGCAAGCCCAATGAAATGGCGAGATCATCCTCCGTTGCCCCAAGAGCAAAGGTCTTCAGCATCAGCATAGCCACGGAGATGATACGAAAATAAGTTCGGACAGGAGCATGTTTGAGATAATCGCCACTGGCGAGGGTCTCAGTCACAATTTTGAGCGCATTGCGACTGGCATCAGTGATAATGTTGAGGTAAGGACGGTCGCGTCCACACCACTTCATCAACGTAGAGGGCGAGATGACATCTGCACTGGCTCTGCCCGAACTGTCTGTCCCGTTCATATTGTTCTGCTTGGAATTCGATGAAGAAGTATTGTTTGCGCATCTTTCCACCACGGCTTGTAGCGCAATAGCATTGATAAAAGTGCGGCTGTATTCGTATTCTATCATCAAGATCGACCGCATCGGCACAGGAACTGAACGCTGTTAGTTTCGAATTCAGCCAAAACGGGGGTAGTTTGGTACCATATGTAAATTGCTCAGATCTGCGGCGCCATTGCTCAAGGAGATTGTTGTAAAATTCCATGAGTTCAAAGTATTTCCCAGAGTTAATAATATCTCTCGTGTGCTGGATACTTGGAAAAAGATCTTCATTGCCCAGCTGGAAGGTGACAGCCAGTTCCATCCAGAGGTATAAGACTGTCTCGTGGATAATGTCCGTTGTGTATTGTGAAGGTCGGCTTGGTATAGCAGTTGGAAGTGCACCTCCCCTTCGCAACTGCTCCAGTCGGTCGCCCATTATCCTGGCCTGTTCTTTTAGGTATTTCGGCTTGCTGCACTTTCGAGGTAACATGGAAATGTAGTTGAGACGACCACTGGTCTGCGTCACGTAGACAAGTAATAGCTTTTTCACGTTAGCCTTCCGAGCAACATCCGTTTGCATCTCTCTGGACCGAGCAGTCGATTGAGCAATGGCTGCCCCATGCTTCTTATCTTCATCAAAGACTCCCAACTCTATGGCAAGAGCCATGGCGTTGCCCAAAAGCATCCAGCACATACGATCACTTCGCCAGCACGGTTCCAGCCAGCTCTCTTTGTGACTGGGCGATGTGCGTGGCTTAATTTCAGACGTCGGCTCCATGTCTTCCGGTTCGACAAGGGTCTCGTTATCCACTGCGGGAGGGAAATGTAATGTCCGGGGATGCCATTCAGTCAAGAGTAGCAGGCTCTCAATCGTGCCAAGAGTTCGCAAGCCTTTCCTTTCAGCATCGGCATATCTTGGCCCAGCTCCACAAAAGCCACCGCCATATTGTTCCTGGCCCCAAAGGATTCGATCTATTGTTGATTGCAGATAATTCCAAAGCTTGTCATGGATGGTGTAGGGTCGGGTGACGGAGCCTGGACCTGGAGGTAGAGTCATATACCGGGAAGACAGCATGAGCATAGTGATAGCAAGCATTGGCTCTTCAGACAAGAGCTTCGCGTGAGTAGAATAGTGTCGAAAATCCGGAATGGTGATCGGTGTCAAGGAAGCAAAGTACACGTAAAAGTAGTCGATGTAGCGAATAGCTTCCTCCGCTGTAAACCAGCCAGCACGAACGACTCGGGATCGTGACCAAGCTCGGATGGCATATTCGTACTCGGTCGAACTAGGATTGTTGCTGACGGGGTGTGAATGCGAGATTGCAGGATCGACTGCAGTCACTGTGTTAGCGCTCTGTTGGTTTGATTGATAGCTGGTTTTACTCTTCTGAGCCGAATCCATCAGGGGACTGGTCCTTGAGCTTTGCGTTGCTGAACCCTGTGCGCCAACCAAAGCACTCTGATGGCTGTGGGCGCTTCCAGTCCGGTGGTGATCGATGTCGCCAGTCCTACCTGCAGCTTCGAACAGAAGCGTAAGGGCATCGTGAGGTCCGTAAAGCTCACTCTTCTGGAGTATGGCGGCGGTGTGGTTGCTGACTTGCTGTTCATCCTCTTCGGGACCTTGCGAGCTGGGTGGTTGCATGATCGTACCAAATCCCGACGGCGGGGCACGACTCAGAGGCGTTCGTGAATACTTTTGTCCGTACGCGGCTTCGGCATCCCGTTCGAAAGATGCTGCAGTCGGAGATTGCGTACCGCCATCATCTGTTCTGACTCTCTTGCGGCCATTGCGAATCTCGTAATCCGATTGCTGCCCATTCTCCAGTCCCTGTTCCTCATCTGATGGTTTCTTCTTCCTTCTTGTCGCCGAGAAAAAACAGTCTTTGCTCTCCCTTCGACATCTCTTGCATGGTGGGTCGTGCGGTTTGTCTGGGGGTCCAAGGTCGCAGCGGACTTTTCGACGTCGGCAGGGGATACAGGCTGCGGCGGGGCCATCTTAGCAAACGGCGATTTCTCCATTCTCATGCATAACAAACCTTGATATGTCCGCGTGTGTCCCGCCTGAGTGGAAGCCTCTGGGGTAGGCGTCTGTGGCTCCGGTGCGACTGGAGGGCTCTCCATGGTGGTTTGGTAGCTTGCCGACGCAAACCGAGCGCTGCACATTGCCGCTAAGGAGGGAGGATGACAGCAGCTCAGCCACCCCGAGGACCCAACAACCTGCGACGAAGGCACGATATCAGAGGAGAAAAGAATTGGATGTTCCAGTGACAGAATACGCCTGGCAATGGCAGATACAGGCCCCGTCTCGTACGTATCACACGGGCCTGGATATTTCGAGGATAAGCGGATTACGTGCGTGTTTTTTGGTGAATTTAGGCATCTGCCACTCAACGCGTAAGTGGCCGTGCGTGGTTGCACAAAGTTGTCAACGTGCGTCAAATATTGTATGTGTCACTCAAGCACCGATATCACAAGGGACTTCGTCATCAGCTTGGCCTCCGTAGAGCAATCGCAACGACTTGCAGTGTAACACCAGCATGACAGCAGCAAAAATACATTGAACACACAACGCGCCGCCAACCATCAGTTCGTAGTAGTCGCCCAGCTGGTCCTCTCTGACAACAATGTCCAATGGGACTACCGCATCTGGATATCCGAGTGACCAACGCGCGCTCCAGCATTCACACGAATTCCACCAGCCTACTCATTGTTAGCGCACGTGGTCATGAGTGGCGGAAGACGACTGGCACGAACGACGGCGGCGTACACATTGGGTCTCTATATTTTAGATACGGAAGCATTTGCACGTAGTAAGGTGTGGTGGCATCAAGTTGACCTCTATGGGTAAAGTAGCACATACCTCTGAATGCGGCAAAAAGTACCGTGATCATTGGCAGGGAAAAAACCACGTCCTTGATCAAGATGGTCCTGAACAGCTCAGCGTGGCTTCTGATGCATCCGGACAGAAAAGTAGTCGTTCCACAGCTAAGAAGCCATGCCAAGAAAAACGCCAGCTCGGTAAGGGAGCGACAGCCGAGACCCACTGTCGGCGTGTACCAGGAAATCAAAAACGACATGATCCATGCACTGGCAACAGACGCGATTGACAAAAAAAGACGGAAGAAGTGGTGAGAGCTCCAGCCTTTGTTGTTCGAAATATAACGCAGGTCTTTGGAAGGTCTCCAGACATAGCTTCCTCCGTTGTATGGCCTCAGTTGTTGAAGTGATGCACCTCCCAAAGCTTCGAGGACCGGACGCAGAATCAAAAAACTGGTCTTCGCTGTTGGAAAGGCCCCATTAGCAGTACTGAGAACAATTGCAGGGACAAGCCAATAGTAAAGTTCTCTTAAGGCAATAGTGTGAGGCATATGTATTGGCACCTGTCCCGAATCCCGGTTCGCGTTTAAGGTAATAAATAGGGAAGCCGCATATGACAAGACAGCGAGAAAAGATCGTCGAGCATTCTGCACGCGCGTTTGCCGCAGAAAAACACTGGCGTGGTCGCAGGCCCTCAGTAATGTTGCTGCTCTGTTGTCGTCTGCTTGAAGGTAACGTAGCAAAAGATTGGCTCCAACCTGACCGTCCACTTGGCCGAAATTATAATCATCCAGTGTGGTCAGTACGAGCGCGACAGCCTGTTTCTCCCTCTGTGTCAAGTGTGGTAGCCGTTCTTCCGTATATTGTCCATATCTTTTGGCAACCGCAAGCTTAGTGCACAAACTCCAAATAGCGTCGATAGGATCGCCGAGCACATGACAAATTACCGAGAGATAGTTCATCGTGAAACTACTGCAGCTGTTTGCGAACCGTCGGCTACTTTGTAAAGCAAACACTGTCATCCTATATCGATTCGATGATATCTTGTCACGGCAAACGCTTGCGTTGAAATGGGTGAAGTGCATGTTACCGACAAGGACGAACAAGGGAAGTACCCAGGAGACAAATGCCGTGATGACATCCCATTTTTGATAGGGTTTCCATCCGGAGAAACACTGCTGCTCACATTGGGCTAATGTCAGACTCTTTCGACCAGGGTAGGCTGCAGCACATTGTGTAATGCTGTCATATTCGGCAACGGCGAAGCTTGAAGTCGCAAAGCAACTGACTAAAAATAGAAGGAACTCAGATATGTTCACCATGATATTCACAATCGAGATCAGGAATTCAACTGTCCACTACAGAAAGATTCTATATCCTTCGAAGGAAACGAATTTATGTATCGAGAAGGGCCAGACTCCTCGAGCAAGGTCCAAGGCAGACTGACCCCAGAGGATGACTGTGGGCATTTCACCCTTACGGACGCAGACAAGTTGATAGCAAACGGCAGGGCTGACTCGGGCACTGGATCGCAACCTAAATTCGGACTTCGTCACAGATAGTGCGAGAGTTATTTCTGAACGCGCCGTCCTACTATGCATGACAGGACGAATCGGCTAAGCAGGTTTGCTTGCGGCCATGAGCAAGTTGAGGGATCTGCCACACCAAAGTCTGCATTAGTGCGTTGAGGCCGCTTGGAGTAGTCGAGAACGAAAGGTCGAGGTCTACATGGCTGTACACCAATGAACATGCCAGCCATGCTGCTAGGGCATTCCTTATTTCAATCCAAGACTGCTCAGGTGGCTCCGGGCATGATCTTAGGTCAATGATGACGAGTAACGTGGCTGAGAGTAGGCAAATTGATTGAAATAAGGCATGCAGGAGATCGAAAGGTGCCCACCAGCAAAGGAGCCGGTGATGTAAGCGGCTCCCTGTGCAGCTGGGTGAGCTGGGCGCGATAGGCGGTGTGAGATTCTGCCGAGGACATAGTCAGAAGCTCTTGTCACTATTTTCTTTCTGCTTTGCGATCCGTCATTGTCTCGTCTCAAGCCCGAAAATTTTGATCTTCGTTTTGCACGAACCGTGTGCTTCCGATATCGTGAGATGCCTTCTGACGCTCACCGACAGCTGGCGGCGGCGGCCGAGCATGACTTTTACGCCTTACTTGGCGTGCCCTCAGAAGCCGATGAAAGCACGATCAAAAGAGAGTATCGAAAGACTTCTCTAAAATATCATCCCGATAAGAATCCCGATAATCCAGATGCTGCAACCAAGTTTCAGCTGCTGTCAGATGCAAGGGAAATACTGCTAGACTCTACGCTTCGCGCCGTTTACGACAATGCAAGAAGGGCACAGGAGCAGAAGCAGCGGCAGCATGACCTGCTTGATTCGCGACGAAGACAGATGAAGGATGATCTAGAGAACCGCGAGCGAGGCTTCAAGCGCAAACAGGCAGAAGAACTCATCATCGAGACCAAAATACGGAGGATGGCTGAGGAAGGCAGGAGGAGGCGGAACGAACTTGATGCACAGCGAATGAAAGAAGCAACGGATGCCGCTGTGCGGAAGCCTAGGGACTCTGGTGGGAACAGCGTCACCAGGGAAGCCTTTTCTTCACACGGCACTGCTGCCTCCAACCTACCGGCAGCTCGCGCCCCGCTTTCCAAATCTTCCCTGAGACCGGGTGATCCTGATTATCAACGTCGAACTCTGGCTCGTCTGCGAGCATTGCAAAAAAAAAGGGATACACTAGCACAACACACTGCAGCTGTTTCTTGAAGCGATCGATGTCATCATACTGGTGCCGGCAAGTTGTACGGAGCCGATACATTGCGAGCCTTTCGATGAGGCTCAGCCAGAAATTTGTGTACCCAATCTGTCAGTTGAGGACCATGTTTCACTTTAGTCATTGTTTACAAGTGCAGCTACCGTTGAGTTGGCATGCATGATCTGCGCGAGGATACGATAGCCGAGTCGTCCTATCATGATCCGTCCCACTGGCCACTTACAGGGAAGGCCAAGGCATGTTCCGTGACGGGTTTCCTGATGCTTGAACATTGTTCGTCATCGGTGTCAGACGAAGATGTTTCGACGGAGTGCATAAGGATTACCTCTGCGCACGTCGCAGTGCCTGTCGCCCGTAGCTCTAGCCGAAAAAGGAAGGCGGCGAACTTCGAGCTTCCCATTCCGTCCAATGTCCCTTTTACAGCATCTGCTAAGTCTTTCCCGCCTTGGATCGCCGGTCCGAGGGTGGTTTATATAAAACATTGGACGAACCCTCAATAATGATGTGGCGCAAGCCTTAATAGAGCTCTATGTTCTATTCAACTTTGCGTCTTTTCCTAACAGCGGGTCACAGTCTAAATCTTGAAAATCGAATTGACCAACTCAAGAAAAAATAATTCGTCGTGAGAGTGCCCTTGGACCAGAGACTTGTATGATGACCAGCAAGAAGGCAGCTCCATACGGAACATGGGAAAGTCCTATTACGTCCGACCTGGTGACTGGTCAGACTGTCACGTTGCAGGCCGTCAAAGCCAATGTAAGTTGTACTTTCCAAGAAGTTCGACAGAAGACTAAAGCGGCTAGAAAACTACGGGTGCTGTCTATTGGCTAGAAGGTCGTTCTGATGGTAGATCTTACATTGTTGAGAGGCAACCGAATGGAGTCACGCGCGATGTTTTGCCGGACAACTACAGTGCTAGGAGCTCGGTGCACGAGTATGGAGGCGCCAATTTTGATCTGACCTCGGTTGGAGATATCGTCTTTGTCGATGCCACATCTGATACTGTAGCTTTACTCAAACCCTCTACTGGAGAGTGCCATGTCATCCAGCAACAACAAGGTCTCCGCTATGCAGACTTTGATTCCCATCCGATTCTCCCGAACAGAATTCTTGCCATTCAAGAAGATCACACCGATGCCTCGGTAGGTGAATTCCGTCCGTGACCATTATGGGAAGCCAGCATTAACGGGCGTAGAACGTGGTAAATCGTTTGGTCACGATTGATACCAATACAAACTCCATTACGACCTTCCAAGAAGGAGCAGACTTCTATACAACACCGCGATGGAGCCCGAATGGCCATCAAGCTTGCTGGCTGCAGTGGAACTTTCCAGATATGCCTTGGACTGGAGCCGAGCTCTGGGTAGCAGATGTAATTGACGGTCGTACGCAAAATGTCCGTCAACTTGGCGGCCGTCCGGGCCGCGAAAGCATTTCCCAGCCTCGATGGGCAGAAGATGGGACTCTTTACTTCACCACCGATCGTTCAGGCTTCTGGCAATTCAGTCGGCTCCTTCCCGGTTCTTCGCGGGTCTCCAAACTCACCTTTCCCAACCTCGAAGATGTCAACTTTTCGCACTGCGAGTGGTTCTTGGGCAGTTGCTCTTACCTTCCGCTGACACCCGAGACATTGGTCGCGAGTTACACAAAAGACGCGCAATGCACACTCGTAATCCTCGACGTTCCGTCGTTAACTTTCAAATCCCTCGAACTTCCGATAACATGCATGTACATTGAAGAACCCTTTACCGCTCTCGCCGCCCTCTCTTCCACCAGCTTCTTGGCTATCGGCCGTTCCGACACCACTCCTTGGACCCTCTACCAAGTCACAACCACCTCACCATCTCACGCCCAACCCATTCGATCTTCCACCTCCACCTCAGACCTCATCCCCTTCTTCTCAAAACCCACCCATCTCTCCTTCCCCCGCTCATCCTCTTCTCCCCTACGGAACACCAAAACCCACGGCTTCTTCTACCCCCCACACAACCCTAACTTCACCGCCCCAACCGACACGCTCCCACCCCTGATTGTCGAATGCCACGGCGGCCCCACCTCGCACTCCACCGCCGGTCTCCACCTCCCCACCCAATTCGACACCTCGCGAGGCTTCGCCGTACTCCTAATCAACTACGGCGGCTCGTCCGGCTACGACAAGGACTACCGCGAATCGCTCAACACCCGCTGGGGCGCGCTCGACCCGGCCGACGCCGCCGCCGCCGTCACCGCGCTCGCCCAGCAAGGCCTCGTCGATGCCGGCCGCGTGGGGATCCGCGGCGGCTCCGCCGGGGGGTACCTCGTGCTGCGCAGCCTGGTCGCGCTGCCGCACGTCTGGGCCGGCGGCGTGAGCTACTACGGCGTCGGCGACGTCGCGCGGCTGCGCGCCACGACGCACAAGTTCGAGCGCCGCTACCTCGACGCCCTGCTCTTCGACCCGGAGATGGAGGGTGACGGGGAGGAGGAGGAGAGGCGGAGGGAGGCGCGCATGCGTGAGCGGAGTCCCGTGTGGGATGCGGGCCGGATCCGGGCGCCGGTGCTGCTGTTGCAGGGGGATGCGGACGCGGTGGTGCCGCGGGAGCAGGCGGAGACGATGGAGAAGAGGGTGCGGGAGGCGGGTGGGGAGGCGCGGTTGGTGGTGTTTCCGGGCGAGGGGCATGGGTTTTTGAGGAGTGAGACGTTGAAGGAGGCGAAGGACGAAGAGGAGCGGTGGTGGCGGAAGACTTTGGTGAGGGATGGGTGAAGGGGGTGATTGTGGTTGGAAAGATAGGGGGTAGGCGGTGGGGGGTGATGTGATTGGCTGTTTGAAGATCGGACAGGATCACAAGTTGCAGCCAGAAATAATAGGAAGTGGATTAGAAACCGAGGCGTGGCAATGGAGTCCAGGCAAGCACATACATTGGAAGATGGTTCTGCTGGAAATGCTAAAACTAATACCTATGCACAGTCGATATTATCTTCACCCGTAACGAACCATTCACCCGTCATCCCATGCCTCATCACCTCATGCTCTTGATTTTCCACCCTTTGCCACACCCTGTAAGTAACCCAGAAGGAAGTCGCGATCCTTAGGCGTCACCGGTGTTTGCCCGCCACTATCGCTGCCCACCTGTGACCGTGCTTGACCTGGGCCTCCGTTACCAGCTACACTTGCTGCACTAGTCATACTCCCCGGACGGCTTCGAAACGCTGTTGCTGGAAACGCATTGCTCGCAGCATATGTTCTCTCAGCAGGACTTGTGAGGGATGACCCTGTACTCGGGGCAGGAGACTGGATTGTGGATTTAGCAAACAGAGAAAGGAGATTGCTTTTCTGATCCTGTGGAAGGCTATCGCGTCGATCGAAAGCAGGTGCCGGAGAGCTGGGTTGCGAGCTTACAGGTCCTTGCTGTGGCTGCTTTGGCCGCTGGAGAATGCGCGGCTGGAAGGGCTGCGGCGAATCTTGTGACTTTTCCACAGGCGTAGCAGCGTTCTGCTTATGGTGGCCAAGCTTGGGCTTCGGTAGCGTTGCACGCGGCGATCGTGTTTGGGAATAGCTGGGAGATGCGAAGCCGCCTCTTAGACGATCAGTTCCGCCGGCCGTTTTGGGAGGGCTGGCTCGGCTGTCCTTCTGTTGCAAAGTACCGAAATCCGGGGTCGCCAATGGCCCCGATACGGTGGCCGAGATTTGGCCGGACGGGCGATGTCGGTGTGCAGATCGCGGCGTCCCCTGTATTTGCGTGGAATTATTATTCAAGGATTTCGGTTCGGTAGTTGCGCTTGGTCTAGGTCGTTGAAGAATTTGGACTTGGCCCATTGGCTGTTCGGTTTTGGGAGTGTTCGGTGCTGCCGACAGTTCGACGGGCTCAGCAGGCGCAAGCTGGGATTTGAGACCTGACTGTACTGGCTGTTGAACATTTGAAACTGGTGGAGCTCGGAATAGGTTCAAAAGCGTGTTCTGCTGTGTGGTCCTTGCACTGTCTGGCATCGGGCTAGCGCTGGAGTAGCCATTTGTTGTGGTACCCGGAGGTGAAACTGTCGCGGCAGGGGAGCGGCTATGGTGGGATTGATTAGGAGGAGCTGTGAGCTTTGGGGTACTTGTTGCAGGCACTACGTTCTTAAGCACATCACTGTTCACCCCCAATGCTAGACGTCCGGATGGACGTTCAAACCCAGGCGCTGCCGGCTCTATCGGACTCACAAGTGGGGGTGCATTGTTTCCTTTGAAAGTGTTCAATAGGCCGATAGTATGGTTGTTGAGTTTTGGTAGCGGCAATCTGTTTGCAGCTGGAACAGTAGGGGACCGGAGGTCGCCAAATTGTTGCCAATCGGAAGAGTTGGTGTGCTCTTTGCGTGGAAAAGGTCTAGCCGTTTGTTGCATAGTATCCTGGCTTTGGGATTTCGAAGCCAAAGGAGCAACCTGTGCAGGTCTGAAAGCAATACTTTCCCGACGAACTTTTGGATCAGCAAGAGGATATACTGGGCTACGCATTTGGTTTTGCTGATTGACCGCACTGTGCAATGCATTTAATCGTTCCTGCAGGGACGGATCAGGTTGAGCACTTTGCATGGTGGAAGGCGCAGCATTTTGTACGGTGGGACGGGCATTCTGCCCAGTAGACGGAGTGCTGTGCATAGTAGACTGAAGAACGGTTCTGATGGGGAAGAAGGGAGGCTCTGAAGTCTGATTTGGAGGTTCCCTTGTTCGATGAAGCTTCGTAGGGCTTCTCGGTTGCGTAGGTGCATCGTTGATTTGCTCTGCTGGTGTTTGGAGAGGGAGGACAGAAGGTTCTTGGGGATGAATAGCTGTTGCATTGCCCTGCAATATCGACAATAGATTCGCCGAGGTAAGCTGGGCTTGCGCGGGAATCTGCTGTGGCAAAGGTTGGGTGCTCGAAACACTCAGCATACGTTTCAGCTCACTGGCCGGGTCCGGAGGAGGCACTGGAGCATCCAAAACTTCCGGTAGGCTATCCGATACGAATGTCGCTCGAGGATCACGCAGTCCGCTCAGCAGGCGTTCAAAATCGCTAGACACCTGAGCCTTGGGTTCCTCTTCCTGAGCAGAAGTCTCGCCTGCCGTCTCATCTTCTGTTACAGCATCAACAGCGGGCATTCTAGCCGACTGCTTGCCGCTGTGTCGCGCATTGAATGCGTCCTTCTTACGCTGATGCCCAATCCACTTCTTGAGTGGTACTAGGAAAGGCGCAACCATATAGAACTTACTGGCTTTGAGTTCTTCCTCGGGATGCCCATGTTGGTTCTGCTTAATTTGCTTGTACGTTGGTAGGTCTGATAAAGTATACCATTCTATTTTCTTTGAAAGAGGTCAGTATTGTCTAACAAAGAGCGGGACTGCTACTAACGCTGATTTCTTTTCGTGTCCTTGGCTCAAAATTAGTAGCCATTGGGACTCCCCGGAAGATGAAAAGCTTCATGTGCTGCTCTCGCATTGTGATCTCAATAGATTTTGTTTCTTCATCATCATCGACTAGGCCAGCCTCTCTCAGATCATAGCCGGTTTCTTCGTAGACTTCCCGAATAGCGCAATCCAGATCTCTCTCATCTTTGTTGATCTTGCCTCGCGGAAAACTCCAAGCAGCACTCTTTTTCCAGCCCTTAACCAGTACTACCTGGTCCATGGCCTCGTTGAGCATAATCGCCCCTCGCACGGGTACCCGCGTCTTGTATGCGAGGAACTCGGAAAATGCGGCAGCATGGTGGTATTGGGAAAAGTTTGAAAGGAGTGGACAGTGTTGAAAGATACGGAGGCAGAAATTACGGAGGGACATGGAGGGGAGGGAGGGATCGAGTGGGCGAATAAAATCTTCGTAGAACCATTGTGCTTCTTCGACTTGAAAACATATTCGCTCCACCGATTCTAGCTCTTCTTGTGGTAAGTTGATTATGAAGCGTACACATAGGTCGTCAAGCCCTGGTAGAATGTACGATTAGCTAATCCTCTCACGGACGACACGTTCAACGATAGTTGCGAGCAAACTTGAAAAGACGTTGCGCTGGAGCCAAAGGGGCGGATAACACTAAGTAGTCATCAGGATGGACTCACAATCAACTAGCTGCATCTTCTCTTCTGCTGTCATGTTGGCCAGTATCGGAAGTGATCCACTGCATATCCGCGGACAGCAAGGCACGGCCCGTAGGGGGCTGAGGCAGGAGCTCCTCTCAAAGGGCGAGCGGATTAGCGGCAACCAGGCAGAGCTTGCGGATTTGCCGCAGAATTCGGAGTGTGGGGGGAAATTCGGTGCATGCAAGAGCCAGCTGATCGAGTCCGATGTGCGGCGGTGCAGATAATGGTTGCGAGGGAAAGGATTGGTGGTCTTGAGGGCGGAAGGTTCGCGATAGACGACGACGATGGCGGTGCACTCTCACTAGCCACAGTCACAGCCACGCCGGTGAAGGGTCTGGGCCGGTGACGTATCTGCCCGATCGAGAAAATAAATGGAAATTCCCAGTTTCTGTACCCTTGACTTGTTGAGGTAATTCCTTTATCATAAAGGCCCCATCTTGCCTCTCTCCCCCTTCCCCTTTATCCTCCTACCACATCCTCAGTCCTGATCAATCACCGTACGATTGTGCGCTTTATTTGGCTACAGCGACGCGCGTGATCCAAGCAGCGTTTCAGAACGCGCTTGCATCAGCCATTGTTCGCCAACCAGCGCTATTCACCACCCAAACGACAAACCGCTCGTCATAGCCGCCGAAACTTGTCACAGACCTTTGTCCTCCATATAAGCCATTGAGCCTCCTTCTTTCCCTCTTCAAATCTCCCTAAATCTTGCTGTTACTCCTTCATCAACAAGTCTACCGTCTACTAGTATTCCCTAGGACCTATCCACTCCATTAATCTCGCATCACGTTCGTCCCCTCCATACACAATGGCTCAAGCCATCGGCAAAGTCGCTGCCAAGAAGCTTCTTGGCCAACAAATGAACAAATACTCCTCAAAAAACGTCGCTGGCGACAAAGACCCATACTACGCCTACGTCCCAAATCCACGCACTGGCAAGCTCAAGAAAGTCAAGAAGCAAATACCCGACTACATCCCCGAACACGATGCCGTCATCCTCGCGAAGGTGCGCAAGTACGCCTACCGCTACGACATGGCCCTCTTCAACGTCGCCGGTGTCCGCTTCGGCTGGTCATCTGTCGCAGGCCTCGTGCCTTGGGTTGGCGACGCCGCAGATGTCATGATGGCGCTTAAGGTATACCGCCTGTGCACCAAGGTCGACTGCAAGCTGGACTCTAAGACGCGGCGCAAGATGCAAATGTGGATCCTTGCAGACGGGCTGATCGGCTTGGTCCCTTTGATTGGCGATTTTGCCGACGCTGCGCTCAAGTGCAATACCCAGAACTTGCGATTGTTAGAGCTGCGCCTGGATGAGGTGTATATGCCAGATGAGATGAAGCGCGCAAAGGGACTGAAGGTCAAGGGGGACAAGGAGAAGCGGGGTGACCGTCCGCAGCACTACCAGCCGGCGACGGTGTATGAGGATTTCAGCGATGAAGAGCAAGAGCGGAGGGAGATGATGGAAGAAGGGCCGCCGCCGCCAGCGTACCAGCCGAAGAAGAAAGAGAGTACGAGGCAGCGGAAGGGCAGGAAGAATAACCCCTTTATCAGGTATTAGGATACCTTGCGTCGGGCGGGAAAGTGACTTCCATGCTGTGAGTCTCAAACCACAATATGGATTCGGGATTTGCCGACATCTGAGACTTGCAATCGAAAGGACATCCGGGTGGCTTTTCATCTTTCAGTACAAGGCGGACGAGAATCTCCTTTGAGCATGCATGAACGGCGTTTTGGTGTTTCTCAAAGATACCAACTCGTGATGATGACGGGTTCTTTCTAAACCTCTTTCATTATGAAGACTACATAGTTGTAACCTTTCAAGCGACTTTTGCCGTAGAATAGCAGGTATCGAAATTGATAAACCCAACAATTGCTTCACCTCCTTTCGACTGTGCATCAGTTGAGTATCTTTAAATCAACCACTTCCAAGTTGCATAACACGCAAATCGTACTCATTTGTATGCAGGAGTCGGACGTTTGTACTTTGGCTTTTTTCCAGGTGTGTATGGCTGTTTCAACATCGGGCTAGGCAATTCGACTCGATTGCATGCAGCAATCAATTGTTGGAGAGACCAGTGGGGCTATACCAATTACCCTGCTACTCGATCACCTCCTGTATGTTGCGCGTTTGTTGGTGGTATCGTTCTCACGCATCCATAGCAAAAGCTATCGGGGTTCTCAACCTCGCCCAGCCTATCCTCAGTTCCAGACTTTTGATAGCCTCCCCAAGACCCATTTCCTGTAACCCCTACATCCATAGGCATCCGACAAAGGGTACATTTCCGACCCGCTTGATTGGCTGGAGCACTGAGTCGCGATATCGTCCTCACCACATTTGCGACAATGCTCGGATAACTCTCCTCTACAGCTTCGAAATATTGCGTCATCAGCGCATCAATACTTGTGGTCTTCGCTGTCGCAATGACCTCAACCTTAGTCTGGTCTAACAAAGGTTGTAAGCTCGGCTGTAACAACTCTGCAAAAGCGGAGATTTCTTTCCGAAGCAAATCCCGCATGGGAAAGTGGTAATTGATGCCATGTGGAGTGGGACCGTCAGATATGGTCCGTGGCAGTGCAAAGCCACGACCCTTCGCTGTTTCGGAGAGCGTCTTTTCTGCGAGACGGGTCGTGGAGTCGCCCCACAGGATGCATTCGCAATTGCTTTGCTTGGCGAAATGGATGAGAAGGTGGCAGCGGAGTATAGAGATAATGTCTGAGCGGGATGAAGCGGATGACAAAGAAGCTAGGAGGTGCTCTAGATTCTTGCTATCGTGGGGAGTCTCTTGCAAAGCTTCTTGGCATAGATTGCGAAAGTCTGGAAGACTGCCCACCTCGCTTATGTCTATCATTGAGTATTCCCAAGATGGATATCGAGTTTTCAGTAGTTCGAGACGTTCTGTAGGGTCTCTGGATATGCCCTCGATAGAACTCATGTTTACGAACACCACGTGTATATTATATCCAGTCCTACCTGTGTGGCGTTTCTGAGATTCTAGATGTCCATTTATGACATGAAGGAGGGATAGAGATGATGCCCCAAAAGAGATGGGGAGTAGCAGTAATCGCTGCTTTCCTGGCGTCGAGTGTCGCACGCGAAACTGCTCCATTCTCTTGACCACTTTGGTATGGAAATACTTCAGAAAGCAATCTCTGTAATTCGTCAGCGCGTATCCATGAAAAGAGACCGCCGGAAACCTTTACCTGCACATGGACTGAGAGCGAATTGCTACCGTCGCTTCTTGGGCCTGACATCTCTTACAAAGCGCCAAGCTCTCCTGCGAGTCTTTGCCAAGCACTTCTTGTGTCATGCTGACTGCTTGGCAGATTTAAGAGTTCTCGAAAGTTTTTGGTGGAGGACGGTGAGGCGACGCCGGGGGTTTTGGCTCTGCCCGCAGCCGCACCCCCGAGCTACCACAACATACGGGACAGGCCACCTCGACCTGACGCGCTATAACACATTGGACAGATCGCCACCGTGGATGCCTATCGAAATGCACTTCGACTGTTGAGAGGCGCTTTGTGCTTCCAAATACCTTGCCCTGTTTCAAAAAGTTCCTGATCCCCGAAGCCTAGCTTCGTAGGCGATCGCCATGCAACTCCGCAGCCTGGCTTACTTCTTCCTATGGCATCTTCTTGCGTTGAAATCCCAAGTGCGAGCTGCAGAGGTCAAACTAGTATGATTCGCCGCAAAGCCAGCGATGCGCTTGACTGACAATAGTATAGGATCAAAGCGAGCAAAGCCAGCAAACATGTTCTGGCATGTACAGCAAGAAGGCTTGGGGAGGTTCCGTCGATCCCTTCATTCTCACCACTTTCGTCAAACCAGACGAGCCTACCGATGCGACTGTCAGCTTGGTGATATACGAATGGAATGATGAAGCTCTTATTGGGCAGCCGGTCGACCCGGCAGATCCAGAGGTCGGAGAAGGATTTCTGTAAAGCACGCCCGTCTCGCTAATGAGATTCCACAGACACGAAGAATGTTTTGCGACGAAGAAGCGATAGGGAGCGGTGCTTGCAAGGAAGATCAGCGAGGCCAATTCCTCCTTCAGCCTGAAGCGAATCAAAACGGACAACACTCAATCATGACCCAGGCTATCAAGCTGTCCGATCCGCCTGCTATCAATTACCCTATCACTCGCACGGGTTATTATTGTGTATCAACCTTCCCATTTGACGGACAAGATTACACAGCTGTGGCTGAGTTTAGGAATGCGTATGGAGAGCTTCCCGCGGCACAAGTCCCCAAACTGCCATTCTACGGCGGCCTTACCATCGTGTACGCAGTCATTGGCATATATTGGGGATTCTTATATTTCCAGAATCGGCAAGATATCTTGGCTGTTCAAAATTACATCACTGCCATCTTGGTTTTTCTGGTCATCGAAATGCTGACTACTTGGGGTTTCTACGACTATTCAAATCGGATGGGCAATAACGTCGGCGCGAAGGTTCTGATGATCCTCGTCTCCATCTTCAACTCGCTTCGGAATTCCTTCTCCTTCTTTCTGCTCCTCATCGTCTGCATGGGTTACGGCGTGGTCAAACCCAGTCTGGGCAAAACCATGATCTACGTCCGTTGGCTTGCAATTACTCACTTTGTCTTTGGCGTCATTTATGCCATTGCCAGCCTGCTCATCACACCGGACGATGCAGGACCTCTGGTTTTGTTTGTGATTCTACCACTTTCGGCCACTCTGACAGCATTCTATATCTGGACTCTCAACTCGCTGAATATGACCCTCAAAGATTTGATAGAACGGAAACAAACCGTCAAGGCTTCCATGTATCGGAAGCTCTGGTGGTGTATACTGGCCAGCATTCTCATCATCTTTGGGTTCTTCTTCCTGAACTCTCTGACCTTTGCAGGAGTTGGTGACGTAAACTTTGCGCCCACGCATTGGAAATACAGGTGGTTCATCCTCGATGGATGGCTAAATGTGGTCTATCTTGTGGATATCGCATTTGTCGCGTATGTTTGGAGACCAACAGTGAACAACAGGCGATTCGCCATGAGTGATGAGGTAAGCGTGCTGCGTTTGAACAATAGCAAAGGGGCCAAAATTTCTATCATTCTGGTCAAAAACAACCTGATAATACTTCTAACGCGTCTTTGTCTTTATTCATTGCTTGGTCTCTATCAATAACAAAGGAATGATTTTACTGATATTCTGCAGATCGCCCAAGATGACGAAGGATTCGAAATTGCTTCAATTCGCGAATCCTTTGATGAAGAAGACGGTCTCCACGGCCATCAGAATGGTAACGCACCTTCTGCATATGATCCAGTAAGATCGAGCAATCGCGATGCGTCACCGTTGCCTGCACCGCGGCCGACCAAGCCCATGCCTCCTCCACGAGAATCGCTCGACGGGGAGACAATATTTGCTGTTGGTGATGAAGGAGACAAATTTTCTGACGACGAAGTGGACACTCCCGCTGACTCTGATGAGAGGAAAAGATTGACCGGGAAGGACGATTAGAGTGGGTTTATTTGGTCGCAAGAGAAGATCTGTTGTACTCTAGGGACTGGGTTAATTCGTGATTAGTCTGGAGATGTTTTACGCATGGCAAGGCGCTGAGGAGGATTGCACTATTACTGGGATATCCAAGAGCTACTGAGAATCTAAAAGAAACTATTTCTTCTTTCGCTCTTGTTCCTCTTGATATTGATCCAGATTGTTTTAGTACATCATTACCAAGGGTCTCGTAAGATTTGGATAGTTTGCGTTGCAGGGTGCTAGCGCGACTGCTCTAGAGAACATATCTTGTCTCCACCTCACAGCGCGCCTTGCTCGTATTTTGCAAGACAGCTGCTTCGGGATTGCTCGGGCTTCACCAAATCTTTTCTCGACTGCTCGTACGGCCATTTACTCGCACTCCTTACAATAGTCTAGACACTGCGCTCAGCATATTTGGAAAGCCGAGGCTTATCGCTAGCTCATCATGCCTCTCACCATTAGAAACATGAAAGCAGAAGACATCCCTGATGCGGTCACGGTCGTCCAGCAGGCTTTTGCAGACGACCCATACAGCAGGTGGGTGTTCAATGATCGCGAGAGGTTCTCCCTATCTCGGAACCGCATCTCGTTAAGCCTCCGATGTCAATGGGGCATCCGCCACGCTCTCTTTCAGGTCGCACATGAGGAGGGACGTCTTGTCGGTGTAGCTATGTGGCTTCCGCCATCTCTGAGTACTCCTTTACCATCTTGGGCATCCTGGGCTGCCGGTCAGTACGCATCGTGGGATCTTTGGATCACACAAGGCATTGCAAATATACTCCACGGAAGATCGACTCTCAACATCCGAAGGTACTATCTGTGGAAAGAGGGTCAGGCAAAGGCTCAAAATGAAATATGGAAAGATCCACAGGGTTACTACTTTTGTAACATCGTCACCGTAGCTCCGGATGTGCAGGGCCGGGGTATCGGAAAAGCCCTCATGGAAGAAGTTCTGAAGAAAGCAGATGCTGAGGGAAGAAGCGCCTATTTGGAGAGTAGCTGCTACGAACCGAATGTGAAGATCTATGAAAAGATGGGCTTTGAGTTGAAGAGAAAGATGCCACTAACGGACGAGGGCGATGACATTACACTCTATTGCATGACGCGACCGCCAAAAGAAGTCAAATAATGATATGACTTTTCATTACAGCGTTTTTACAAAGGTGTTGTTAATAATACCTATGTTTTCCCAGCCTTCTCAAGTACGTCGTCCGTCTTCGATTCCAGATCTGCCCCAACCGCTCGCTCGAGCGCTATCACGAATGCCTTTCTCTTTGCTTCATCCTCGTCCTTCCCACTCACGACTTCCTTCACATCTGGCCACGCATCGTCCAGGGCTTTTACCAACTCTTCGCCGCCAGACGGCAAGCCAATCTTCTCCAAACTCGCAGCTGTCCTCTTATCCACAAACGGATAACTCTTCGACCACGTCCATTGGATGCGCCGAAAGAAAATATCCAACCCTGTTCCCCCTAAACCCTTCACACTCTTCTTCAAGATATCCCTTTCCTTTTCCACATCATATTCAGCCTCCTTCCGCACATGCTCCAGACCCACGGGATCCTTCCCTTCGCCATCAAACACCTCAGCTAGCAACTCCATCTCCTCGACCGTCTTTTGCTTGTGCTGCGTCTTGGCATCCCACAGCGCCTGATGTCTCTTCTCTGCGCCGGCATCCTTGATCGCCTTTGGCGTTGTGAGCTCGTAGGGTGGATTGAAGATCGTGCGAATGGAGCGCAGGCCCAGGCGGTGCGATATCGGCCGCGACAAGATCACGGCGCAGAGGAGCTCTTCGAAGGCTGTGAAGGATGCGGTGCCGCTCGTGTATGCGCGAAGCTTGGCATCTTGCGCAAGCGCTTCGGCTTCGTCAGAGGGAATGCAGAGCTTGGACGCATCTGCAGAGACGAGAAATTTCAGGACTCGTTGTGGCGAGACGTCGGATTTGGGCGCATGACGGCTTGAGCGCCGTGGTTGCTTGTTCGGTTCCGAGGATCCTGATTGTTTGCGCTTCTTAGCTCCTTTGCTTTCTGAGGTGTTTTTCGCATCTTTAGAAGTCTGCTCTTGATCTTGTGGCTCGGTGTCCGGAGCTTGAGCTTTTGCTTCTTCGGATTTTGCCATCGTGATTCCCAATTGGGTCAAATGGGCTTGGGCATATTAACATTGGTCAGGGAAGGATGCAGGTACAGAATCTGGGGTACGCGAATGACGTAAACGATTGCCGCGATACGCTGCTTATCCCATTCACGCCAAGCCTTGCTGGCTTCGATGATACATTAAGGCCATCCCTGATCCTCATGTTGATGCGTGTTGAGCGACTTTTTCATGATCAATAAGTAGAGCAGCAGTTTGCACATTTTGGTGGCACTGAATCCTTCCTATCAAACCCTTGCACGTTGAGGCTCGCTATGCTGCTTCAAGAACTCGTAGAATGATTCCCAGACTCCTGAAGTTGTAGAGAGCTAAATTCTATCTTAGGAGAATCTCTGTGCAAACAGTTGCCTGGACGGCCCAAGCAACTCTCTCACATGCTTGTGATGGTGTGTTATTTCTGTTGTCCAATTACAGAATTTACAACTCTCATAAGAGCTACTTAGGTAAACACACTCGATCGAGGCTTCTAAACGCAAGAGTGAGATAGAATGGATACTACCTTACTATAAATTGCTCGCGCGCGCAGGATGAGTAGGACGCGGAGGATATTTGGGGCAGGCGTCTTTAACACTCACACACAATCCCGAATCTCAGCGCTTCATTCTCACTCACAATGATGCCCACGATGGCCTTGACATCACAAGTTTTCACGCTCTACTCTTAGTATCAGCTAGCAGGAACTGAGGCTCTTTTCGTGCGAGCTCCAAATTCTCTACATTGTTCGTCAATCATTGTGCAAGCATTCTATACCAATTCTTTCTCAGCGGCCTATCTCCAGAGCGCATCAGCTTGAATCCACTGAATCGCCTACCATGGAGTTTTCTAACCCATGCAAGAACTGCCATAGACTCTCTTGTCCGCTCGCAAAAGAATCTAGGACAGATGGATGCAAAAACTGCTCTGACTTATCTTGCAAGGAGTGCAGCCATCTAAAGCAGGCCTTTCATCGTCAGTGCAAAGAGGCTCGATCCAACTTTTTCTTGCAAATCATTCCCCACGATAGCTACTGTTTGCCTGGGTCCTATGCCTTCGGGCCATTCCGCTCTTTCTCTCTCGCAGCCTCACGTTCAGCTTCGCCATGGTTGAATCGAGATTTTGCTGGAGACGAGATCGCCCGATCCGCTGCCGAATACTTTTACGGTTACCACCCCCTGATAATTGAGGTCGAGTTCAACCGACTGGCTGCCTTTCTGGACGAACACGGCACAGCGCATTCCCTCTTTTGCCTCCCTTCGCCAACCCTTGAGTCAAATGGACCACCAACTCAACGTCCAGGGCCTTTGATTCCTGATTATCATAATGCTGGCTTCGATGTATCGCAAAGCATCCAGAAACTTTGCTGTATCTACGGAAAAGACACGAAAATCGACAGTCCTAAAGTTACTGAGGAACTCTTGGCCAAATATCCGACACAAATTCCTGATGCTTGTGCGCAATTCGAGAAAATGCTCCTGTCACTTCCAAGACTACGTGAGGTGCATTTTCTCCTTATCATCGACACGCCGCTAGAATATCACGATTTTCGCCTCTTAATTCCGCTTATTCACCACCTTCGAGAAGGGGGAAAAGACATTCGAGTTACCCAGCTGCAATGGCGCTTCGACAAAGACGAAGAAATTGGGGCGAAAGAGTGGACTTACAAGGAACTGGGGCAGCTAATCTCGAGACATTGGTTTTTACACGACTTTAGCTTGGGTGAAAAGCAATTTTGCGATTTTTGCTTCGATATCTCGCCTTGTTTTGAAGGCCCACTGGTTAAGGAGAAAAACGCAGCAGCTGATACTGAGACACAGGAACATGATGTGATGGAAACGGCATCGCTGAAGTTTCGCCTATACACGGAAGCCTTCTTAGAATGGAAGAGTTGTGGAAGGTTCCGCTATTGGAAATGGGACCAGGAAGAATGGAGTAGTAACGTCTATTATGCAACCTGCGGGCTTAATGGGTACCTAAAGTATACAAAGGCACGGAACGCAGAGAGCCTACTTGGACTGAAGTACGCATGATGGCAAAGCCAACATCGCTCCGTAGTTGCCGGTCAAGGGAACCGCCTGCCTATGCGAAACAGCTTCAACACAGGGGCCGCAGGAAGAGATTTCATTCAGTGTTAGGGTAGCGAACATAGCTTTTATAGACCTTAGAAACCCTCAGGACTTAATGACCCTCACATTAGCTGTACAAACTTTTGTCAGTCGAGAATTTACAGCTGCATGGATGAATTATGTGGTCCACTGAGATATTGAATGTACTGTAAGGCGTTCAGACTTCTCGAGAGTAAACGCACTCCCTTTTGTATTTCCTGTTATTTTGAATATGGTATTCCGAGCTATTTCCATCACGTGTAGCCCTCTGACATTGTGATCCTAGGAATATTCTATGCATACAAGCCTACCTTCGTGAAACACAGACGTAGAGCCGCCCCGAAGCCCTTCTTCTATCTCGAAACTACCATCCACCTGGGACGTGTTTCAATCGAGAAATGACTGCGCATACAGCTTCACTACCTCCCCACTTCGCCATGCTCAAATAATATGCAAACGCTCGAAGCAACATTTCATTAATCCATTCCAAAACTTCCACGGACATCACTCCCATCACATTGCCATTGGCATCCGCAGCTTCGCATCCAGATCCTCGCTCTTCATGCGACTCGCTTTGGGCGTCGACATCCGCGCTCCCGGATGCTGTCGAAACACCGTCGCATCACTCGCCTGGCGCGCATGTCCCTCCACGTCCGGCCCAGCCACCACGGCCCGCGTCCCGTCCCGCGCCAGCGGCGCCGGCATCTCCACCAGCGTCTCGCGGTCTTCCGCGTCCTGCTCGTCGTCATCCCTCTTCACCACGCGATTCCACACCTTCGCTCCCGACCGCGCCTTCGCGCCACCCTCGCCGCCCTGCTGCTGCTGCTGCTCACTCTCGTCCGGCATCGGCGCCATGCCGCTGCCCGGCTGGTTGCGGAGCAATGCGGAGTTCAGCCGGCCCGTCTGGTTCGAGACCCAGGAGTCGATCTTGCGGAAGCGCGGCAGCGAGGAGCGGGCAGAGGTGGCGACGCTCTGGCGCTCGAGCGCGAAGCGCGGCGTCGGCGGCTCCGGGTGCGACGCGTTTTCCGACCAGCTGAAGCGGCTGGCGTCGACGCCGCCGAGACGGGGCGGTGGCCCGCGGGGCGTGGAGAGGTAGGCTTCTGGATTGGGGAAGGGCTCGGAGCCGTTGGTGCTGGTGATGGTGCGGTCGCGCGTGTTGCGAGTGTCGGATTGGGAGAGGGAGGCGATGGTGGGGATGAGCGGGGAGGAGGCACGGGAGTTGCGGACGGGATGGAGAGGCCAGTTGATGGTGGAGGAACGCTTTTCTGATGAAGCGGCATCCACATCCTTTAGGAAGGAGCGATCGGCGAATGCTGAGATGGCAGGTTTCTCGAAGTCCGTTTCTTGAGATGAACTTGACCCGGAGGATTTATTGGAGTTGGCTCGGATCATGACCATCTTTGGTTTCTGAGGGTCTTTTTTGATGCCGACTGTTTCAGCAGTGGCGGTAGCAAAGGTAGCTGCAGGATTCCAGACTCTGGCCTCATCGGGCCTTGGCATTGAGTTTGACGATTTCAGCAAAGGTGACCTTTGAGCATTCTTTGCTCTTCTGCCAGCCTTGAAGTTTAATATCTCATTGAAAGGCACTCCACGTCGTCTTTTGTAAAATGCATAAATTAGGAACAGAAAAAGCAGTGTTCCTCCTGGACAAAAGGGTTAGTTAATCAATAGCCACAACTCGATCAGAACTCACCAATTGAACCAAAGGCAAGCAGCACATCTTCAGAGCCATCAGAGAGCGCTTTGTGGCCCTGTTTCTGTTGCTGCTGGTTGTTGTTGTTGTTGTGGTCGTTGTTGTTGTCGTTTGAATCACCCTGATCATGCTGATGCGGAGGCGGTGGCGGGGGTGGTGGATAGAAGGTTGGATTCGTTTGATCAGCAAACGTACTCGATATTATCGACGGAACACTATTAGACGATTCCGGTACAAACACCTATGCGGCTCAGCTATTAGTTCGAGAATGATTCTGGGCATCGTGATGCACTTACTGTAGTAGGTGGTGGTGTCTGCCACGACACGACCGTCTTTGTCATCCAATCTGTCTGCTTTTGATCAGAAATCTTCAGAATATCCATTTTAAAATTGACGAACTGTCGTGCTCCCCGGTGATGGACTTGATCCAGGTCCAAGCGTGGCCACAGTAGCTTGCGGTGGTATCACAAAGCTAATCTGCGCCGTCCTCCGCAATAGAGAATCCTCTAACCCTTGCATTGTGGCGATTCTCTTTCAAAGTTCATCTCTAGACTCCAGGCGATACTCTATAAAGAATTGAATACGAGAATAGAAATGGTGTATAAATGGTGGGGTATATCGTTGTAGAAAAGGAAAAATTAAAGCCGAAAAAGAGAAAAGAGAAGTCCAGCTGATGAAAAGAGTCAGGTGAACATAGCAGGCGGCGAGGAAAAATGTAGGTGTATGAGAATGCTATACTCAATAATGGAAGGGATGCGACATGGGGTACGCTATGGAAGATGGATACGGAGTGAACGATCCGCGAACTCGGTCTTGGCAGGGACCACGAGGCAGCTGTTAGAAAAGCTGAAGCATGCATTGATTACTGCCAAGCCGCGGCATCCGAACACTTCTCGAATGACGAATGGAGGAGCACTTGGTTCGGTGGCCGCCCTTGGTCTCAAGAAAGGAGCATCTCGCTTAGTTACAGTGGTGTTACAGACTGGTGTTTCAGCATCATGCACTTCACCTGAGACAGAGCTGAGCAGAAGGAGACGGCTGCCCCGGCACGAAAGCGTTTCCGACGAGCGGCTTGACCCATTTTGTCGATAATTGACAAGGTAGTCCCAGAAACAGATGTCCGCTCTAAGTATCTCAGAGTCCCAGGCTACCAGAATGGTGGAGACATGAATCGCTACAAAAACCTGTCCACTGACTCATAGCTTACACTCAATTCATTGAGCAGAATTGCGCCCAGTAATTAAGACTGGAAGGAGTCGCATTCGTTCGGGTCGAAGTTTCTTTCATCTTTTCACAATTTAGCCTTGGTTCTTGACATCGAGCCCCAGCAATTTGATGCGAAGTGAACATGATTATTCTGAAGGGATCTTCATGGGATCTCCACAGTATATCTACCGCTGCATTCCGCTGAAGAGCTAGGTTTGATGCGGCTACACTAGACTTGGACTCATAACCCACGGCATATAGAGTTACTATAACCTTTGGGTACGTTGACCTTTCCAGGCTCAACGGCAAACTACTGCAATGCAGCGATAGAGTATCTAAAACCTGTCAGTATATTTAAGAATATTAGCTCTTCAGGCTGAATAGCATCCCCACCGCACGATAGTATTAGAAATGTAGACCTTGACATGAAGTCATGAGACGATTGTGCCGTGCCTTCTCGGGAATAAGTACCACCTAGAATTTCCGTTGTACAGAACATGAAGCAAGCCTTCTCTGCATACACTCCCGTATCCTATAACAAGGTGAACATATGTAGGTTCTTTGGAGTAGTGTCGTTTCGAATTGACCACATCGACTGGCGCTCACATGAAGATTTCTCTAAATGGGTAAGCATCCCTTTCGTCCTTCACATGACCCAAGGCGGCCCACACGTCTCTCGGGTTCGCTGCTCGAGAATCCTTTCAAACACATTGCCTCACATGCAAGCTATACAATCTCTTATCTTATCGACATGTACCACTCGAGCCGAAGCTTCTGGGTGTTTGAATGCATGTGGGCCCGGCAGGATGCACTTAATGAGTATGAGCGGTGTGCACAATCATTCCAGTCACGGGTAGAGCGCTCCGCGGAGCTCTGGGAGCAAAATTCGGCTATTAGCCAACAGGTCAGCTTGAGTTCCCAGATTCATGTACTTAGGGTATTGTCCTTCAAACCTCCGAAAATACGTAGCGTGCAAGATTCCGGGTCTCCACCAAAGGAAGCACCGTTAATGCCTTCGTGAGGCGTATGCTTGTATGATGTCGTGCTCATCTGATATGGAATGATAACCCCGCATTGTCTTGCGGCCTTTGATGGATTGTAACGCCAGAATCTTGGGTTCCGATCATCTGACGTGATCTTAGATTCTCCTTGAGCTACCCAATAACACACCGAGTCCACAGCTATTGTCGGGACGATGGATTTGCCCAGCATACACAGAGTTGCTGCGCGTTTCTGCAACTCAGTCGTTCGGTCATAGTCATATCTCTGAAGGTTTTTGTTGCTATCTCCACAAAAAACACCCTTTTGAACCATTGAATAGAAATGATCCGCGCGGGCTGCCGACGAGGAGGAAGCCACATCGTTGGAACTCGCGGCCAAAGCAATGTAACAGCAGCCTAATAATCGACAGCTTTAAGAGCATACTTTACGACTTTAGCGTCTTCAAATAAAACTTGAGAAGTCCAGGAAGGATCCTGAAGACTCCATGAAACGATAAAGAAATTTCCTCTCCAGCAGCATTGGTCAGTGTATTTGATTTTGAAATGGACTGAGAGCTCCAAGGCACAATCTTGGACTAAGTGCACCCTTGCGATCCGATGAGTCCAATGGCATGAGAAGTTAACCAGTAGTCCTATGTGAAACCAACAAGAAAGGGATCTACGATCGCAGGCTGAGGAGTACTTTGCAACATGTCTGGTTCGGTAGGCGGAGGTGGGGTACAAGGATCGTGGAGGTCAGACTGTGGGGCCCATCTGGGCCCGCGAGATACGCTGACGCACAGACCATGTGGTGGGGCGGGACGCGGAGGAGAAACATGGTGGGGTCGACTTGCAGCACAGCAGGTACCTTCCTTGCTTCTGTGACGTTAACACTCTGATACACTCTCAAATCCATACGGCTATCTCCCACATTCCCATTCTTAAAGACTCGGGACGGCTCCAGCTGCAAAACCATTGATCAGAATGGCCATGCCTTTCAAAAGCCTCTCAACAACGCGTCCTTTTAGAAGTGCTCCCCGTGTCCAAATTAGGCAGTTTCATCAAACACCGTCTCAGTCAAGCAGCCCTCTTTTCCACCTTGCTGCCTTGTCTGCATCTCGCGAAGGTCAATTCATCTCAAAAGCATCGGGCATCTCTCGGGTAGATTACTCCCCAAATTCACAATTGTTAAGGGCAGAAGCGAGTGGATCAACGATACCAGAGGGACCGAATAGGAGGGAGAGTTTCTCGCGTAAACCGAGTGCCAGAGACACACTAGAGGAAGGTTCTTCATCGAGATGGAGACAGGAAAGAGAGGCATATGATCCGATAATGGAAGCAAGGATTAGAGAACGGAAAACGAAGCAGATGCAAGACCAGCCCCCAACATTGGCAACGAAAGCATCGATTCTACACGGACAAGCAAGTGAGCCTGTCCTAGACCGAAACTCCGAATCAGTAAAACTTCGTGCAAATTCGGAGAGGGACTCAAATTTAAGCGACCTCCAGGGTCCGCGGCCAATCCTTCTTGAACCGCTCCTAATGGACCCTCATGAGAAAAAGTATTTGATGACGGTATTACGAACATCACTCTCCACCGATCAGACGCGACAAGTAAGAGATGAGGGTGATGGCAGCAAAGATGAAAAGCTCCACAATGTTGAGCTGCAAGCAATGGGCAATGGGTACCACCTCGTGAACGATCGTGAAGGTCTTATCCGGTATCTGAAGGGTGGGATCGAGGCAGAACAATGGAAGTTTGGATGCCTCACTGGCATATTTTTTGGTCTTGCCGTGTCTTCTTTGGGTTGGCTATCATGGAATCATTTGAGCTCCACAAATGCGCTGCCACATGACGCTATCAAGAATGCCCCTTCCATGGATGCATCGAAGCGTCTTACGACACCGGAGAAGATAAGAGGTGTTAGGCAAGATCTGCCAGTCAGTACCCGAAGTGATTCATCTGAGAGTCTAAAATCATGGTTCTGGTCCGCTGAGAAATGAAGGCATTGCCCATTCAGAGCATGCAGATTTTGCATTGCGAGAATTGAGAGTGCAGCGCTGGGTACGATAGTTTGATGAGCTATCCTGCGTCCGGCTGCTGAATAGGTTTTGAGCCAATTGATCGGTGAAATCGTGAAAAGAGTCACTTGCCACAATGCAATTACTTATTCGAGACAGTGGGGTTGAGAAAATAGGAGCTCTTGGGCTTTGAGCTTACGTTATCTTACCCATGACAAGATCATGAGCATGAGCAATCATGATGCTGCGTAAAGCTTTATGTAGGTTTGACGTCCATTATGGGGAACTTTGGAATCGTCTTTGCATGTCTCTGGTCAAAGATAGATTTGGTCTCTTCGTATCTTTTGAGCATTGGCGTTTTCTGATTTCGCGACTAAAGACGTATTTTGAGCTTCGTACTGTGCATTGTACATATTAGCAACCCTTTCCAATGGAAAGAGCACTGGACGCTACCAATATCGCTGTGAATAGGATCATCGCAGTCATTTCCATTATGTAGTCGTTATCCAGGTCTACCTACTTAAGAAGCTGAAACAGAGGTTATAGAGTACATGTCAGCCTTCTCCGGTACAGGCCAGCATCCGCTCGGACGCTCGGTTATCCACGATTGTTTCTGTAAAGTTTCTTGATCAATTCTGCAAAGTGGTTGAGGTCGTCTGCTGCCCATGGCATAGCGTGATGATAATCGATCTCGAAAAGCGTGCGTGTGTCCGGGCTGTAGTAGGTTTCGGTCTGCTTTCTTGAATAGTCTACGAATTCGTCCTTGAGACCGTGGAGATGTAGCGACGGGATCGTAATTGGCTGGGAGCCTGATTCCTGGAATTTCGTGTTCGCGGTCTCCATCACGGAGCCTGCCGGCATGCACAGGATACCGAACCGAAGATTGAACCCATTTGGATCATTCTTCGTCAATCTTCGTTGTTGGTCGAGCAAGAGCCCACCAGCAGCTCGGGTCCCTTGACTGAATCCCATTACCCCTATCCATTCCTCCTTGGGAGCGCGTTCCTCCATCATTTCCCACGCGCGCTGCACGCCATCTTTGCCAGAGGCGTCAAATCCACTGCCATCGGTATTCTCCAAATTCTCCCAATCCTTAAACCAGGACTTGAAGGGTCCGTAATCCTCAAAGATGGGCAAAACTCCAGGCCCAGCAGGTCTTTTGAAGGGACCGTCGAAAAAGACGAATTCCAATTCGTCTTTGAGAAGCCGTTGGAGACGGGCGCATTGTATGTTGAAAATCTCACCCGTCGATCCTCCGCCGTGGAAACACGCAACAAGTGGGTGCTCAGCCATATCGACTGCTTGATCTGAGTGAAACGAATCCGCGTCTGGTTGATCGCAATAGACTCAGATCCTAGAAAGCACACCGCCACGACGCGATTGATGGACAACAGAGGATTTTATCCAAAACGCAAAGCTATGACCGAGATCTTGGTAAGGCATTACTGCCAATCAACATCTTGAGTGATGAGCGAAATCCTTTCATATTACCATCTTGGGTGAGATTTTCAGCCGTTCCCATCCGTGCGACGGCGTCTCTCGGACACGCCCCGTCATTGTAGATGCCTGATGTAAGCCACTAACCCAACACAGATGGATTTTACCCAACAACATATCTGACTTGAGACAAGTGCACGCTCTGGCGTCCTGTGGCAGCCTTCGGCAATGCATTTCTGATTAGTGCCCCAGAAGGTAGCTGAAGGCGCAGCTTAATTGCATGCGTCATCGTAGGCTGTAGTAGCTATCACGATGATTCCGTCCGTGTGTATTCCGATTCGTTGATGCTGTTGGTAATGAATGTCTGGAATACTCTTACTGGTTGATTTCATCTCGAAGCTCGCGATGACACTAAACACTTACGAAACGCACAGTGATAGATATTCCGGGGCTTTCCTACAACGCAAATGCAGCACACGAGGCTCAGGCTTGCCATGCCATATCTATTATGCTCTCTCAATCTTCAGACCATGGTGCTGACGAGTGGCAATTTGGCTTCGTGCGCAACGCGATGTAGCCAATGGTTAACCCGCTTCCGTCCGGCGTTATTCCTTACCGCAGGTCCAACGTCAGTCCGTTAGTAGACGCATTATGAACTGTAGGTTCCACAGTTTAAGTCGAGGTATGGTAAGGTCATGGTATCGAAACCTTTGTTTTCAGCTGCAAACATTTCATGAGCAGCATCTAGTCTGACCTTACGTGATCTACGAGAAGCGTTCACAGCAGTGCCATGGCTCCTTCGAACTCCGACAAGCGACGTGTTCTCATCACTGGCTCGACTGGCAAGCAAGGCTCCGCAGTCATCAATGCTCTTCTCTCCAATAACACCACCGCCCCCATCGAAGTTCTGGCCTTGACGCGGAACATTGACTCTCCGCAGGCCAAAGCTCTTGCAGCGAAGTCCGATTCCGTGACACTAATCAAGGGCGACCTCTCCGATTGCGACGCTATCTTCACGCAGTGTGATGGACCAGTCCACACCGTCTTCAGCGTACAGGTCAACATCTTCGGTTCACCACAGAAAACCCAGGAAGAGGTGGTTTTGGCTAAGTCGCTCATCGACACCGCCATCGCGAACAAGGTCCAGCACATTGTGCAGGCGAGTGGGGACCGAGGCGGCCCAGAACGGAGCGAATGGGATGCAACAGAGGTGCCACATTTTGCAACAAAGTTCGAGATTGAGAAATACTTGAAGGCAAAGGCAGAAGCGGCAGACATCAGCTGGACGGTGCTCAGACCTGTCTCTTTCATGGAAAACTATAGGCCTGATTTCAATGGCCGTGGATTTGCCGCCATGTGGCACGGCCTGGGCGATAAACCGCTTCAACTGGTAGCGACGAAGGACATTGGAATTTTTGCGGCCAAGGCAATTCTGACGCCTGAAGATCCACGCTTCCGCAATAAAGCAATATCTATCGCTGGCGATGATTTGACACAGGATGATGCTTGCAAGGTGTTTCAAAAGGTATTTCATACAAAGATGCCGATGATCTTTCCGTTTGTAGGCAATATTGTGCAATGGAAGATTCCGGAGGTCAAAGCAATGTTTGAATGGTTTAAAAAGGTTGGCTTTGCTGCAGATGTGAACGAGTGCAAGAAGATCAATGAGAATATGTTGGATTTCGAATCGTGGTTACGACAAGAGAGCGGTTTCAAAGGCTGGTTCTAGTCTAGCTATCCACAAATAAATTCTCAACGCTCATTCTGTCAAATTTATCGTAGTATCGTAGCTATTCTATGCATTAAAGCCACCCAGCTATTATTTGAAATGTCGAATATCACTTGCTAGCTTGGTACTCGTAAGCCACTTGACAAAGCTCTGAACTTTGTCTTTGGTCTGGTACCTTGATAGTAATCCAGGTCGTAACGATCTCAAAATGGGCCTTGCTAATTTCCTTCAATGACCGGTGGATCTGAGCTGTAGATATTTTGCTGTTTTAGTACTTTTCTTCTGGCCAATTTATCATAGAGTCGCGATATGGGTCAAGGTGCACGAAAACGAACTAATGCGCCAGGATGACAGGGCCATGACAGTCTTATCTTGAAGTAGTTCGTCGAATAATTTCAGAAAAATCACAAGCCATGGTATAAGAAAGTTTGGGTCCTGAGTTAGCAAAAACTCAAGTGTAAGGAAATTTGGCCTAAACAGTTTCTACAGTTATCTACAGTATCTCTGTGGGTCTAAAGAAATATACCGCATGATGCAGACTCGGTAGGAAGTTTTTCCGGACCGTCTGGAGATCCCCCAAGTTCCGGCAACGTTCATGATGTTTTGTTTCTTCAAGCCTCAGTGGCAGACGCGCAATGCACCGCCACAAGGTGTGTATCATTTGATGTAGTCATCACTTAATTCCTGGAATCATTTCTATTTTGGGTGTACATGTGGTTGGCGTTTAGGAGAAGCGTTCCAGTGCTCGCTCGGCATGCCAAACTCTCTCACCTTCCAAACATGCTCGACTTTGCAGGTGTTATCTCGTAATGGCCGTGACCACTCCACAAAATGCCACAAAGCGATCGCGACCATTCAAATTCTGTACATTGTGGGTACACGAAGAAAGTTTCTCCAGGGCAGACGTGATTTTCAACGCCTCCAAGTTCGCAGAATGTGCAATCGAACCCGGTTCACTGGCTCGAATTGTTGCTACGCAGTCCACAACTTCAGTACGCGATTTTTCGAATACAGGCGGCCCGACGAGCGAAGATGAGCCTTCTAGTCAGCGGCACGAGGGTACTTCCGGGCGTAACAAGCCCGGGTTAGATATCTTTCAGGGGGTCGACGAGCTCTTCTACGACGAAAATGGTGTCAAAGTGGAAGACAGTCGCCGCTTGGATCTGAAACGCTACTATGTCTTCATGGCAAAGGATACGTCTGCCGATATAAAGACTAAAAGTCCAACGTTGCAAATATCGCTCTCTTCTAATGTTGCAAACGTTTTTGGCTTTAGGCGAGGAATGCAGGTCGCGGTATCAGCGGTCAGTCTGCCCTCAGATACTGATTCTATGCCAACATCCTGCGAACTAACTATGAAACAAGGCGGAAGAATCGTCCCATACGGCTTCACACGTTGAGATATCTTTTCGTGATGAATACCTCGCTCGGGCTGATATGTGGAGACTCGCCTTGGGAGCACTTGGCAAGCGGACTGTCCACAAAGGCCAAAAGTTGCTGTTCATGGGGACTATCAAAGCAACAATAACCAACATCTACGTTCGTGGGGAGAAGATGCGCTGCGCCTTCTATTCTGGAAACTCCAAACCCGTTTTTAGGAGTGAATCGGCGAAATATATCATCTTCATCCAAATGTCCAAAGAAATGTGGGATTTTGATGCAGATGGATCTGGTGATCTTATGTTTAACCGCGTCATTAATGGCTTCTTGCCAGATCTGTTCAAGCGCTGGGCTCGGATACGTGCTCGTCATCTTGTGAGCATCATTCTCTTCACTCGCGTGCAATACAGTGCGCAAACTGTCAGGCTCGGGAGCTTGCCGAACTTCCGTAAGGACGAGCGGACGGCGAAGAATAATAGTACACAATTCCAAGACTATTATAGAGTGGTAACCATGGAAATGGAAAGTGGAGATTGGCTCAGGATTTTGACCATGCTCAAAACCGTGTTCAAAGAGTTTTTGAAGGAAGTCTCTACATTGACAGTCACAGAGGAAAACGAGAGCGAAAGCAATGAAACTGGCCCAGGCGACCACCCACGCAAGACCATCCTTGCCGGCGAGCCTACGTCGGCAATGCGAGGTAATATTCTTGAAGCAATCAACATGGCATCGTCACAGTCTTCAAAGGACTATATCGACAGAGATCTTGTCCGTACTGGCATATCTGTTGTCATTATTACTCCTGGCACAGGGGTGTATGAAGTTAGCTATGACATGCTCAAATTGACGACCGAAACCCTTGTTGGCAATGGGATTGGCATTGATCTAGTCTGTCTGTCGAGAATGCCCCTTCACTCTGTGCCACTGTTCAAATACCGAACTCCAGCAATTCTATCTGCGCTGGCGTCAGATCAAATAGCGCAACCCTCTTTTGATGCGGACGGTACTCCACGTCAATCAGACGGTCCATTGAGTGGCCTTGTACCTCATCATGCACGTGGATCACCATCTAGGCATTCAGTGCTCAGTGCAAGCCCACATGGTAATCTTGGTAATAATTTCCGATCTGGTCCTTCTGTTCCGGCCGGATCCTGGAGCTATGCTCTTCCTCACTGGATTGATGTGTCCTTTTGGACCGGATCTACAGACCAGGACCCACTCTCAGAGAGAGGTCCTGACCTGAACTATGAGAGGAAAAGGTATCATTTCCAGCAGAACGGCCATACATCATTCATCCCACGATGTCGAATGTACGAGCTCCAAAATATGGGTGTCATGGAAAGTGAGATGAGCGACATAAGTATTCCGTACTTACTGAACGAGGCTGCCGAGGCAAAGTCGAGTAGTCGAGAGGGTAAAGACACACAAAAATCTCATTCGGCTACACAGTCAACCAATGAGCAGTCAGCTGCTCGGAACGCGCCATCCGGAGTTTCGGCTGTCGCAATAGATCTGGACAGTAAGCAACGCAGAAAGAAAAGTCCTCGCCCAAGCAAGACCAAAGAACCAAGCAATTCGCAATGGATGGATAACTACGACGAGAATGTCTTCCGGACCCCAGAACAGCAGAAAACGTTTTATGCGACATATCCACGGAGTCCAACTACCAAAAGAGCTCCGACAGAACTAACAACGAATATCCATTTAAGCGAGGCTCAGGGTAAAGATGGCCAATTGCCCGTCGGCATGCACGGAACAAACAAACTTGCGTTGAGTGAAGTATCTAGAAATACTCCTGCCAAAGCAGACACCATGAGCTTACGCAAGGCAAGTGTTGCTAGCGTTGGAACGATTCAAAGGCCGTCGCTGCTATCACGACAGATAAGCCTTGGTGCTAAGGGGTTTGGTTTTGCACACGCTTCGGCAAGTACTGGTCTGACTATCGATCCGAAAATTGCAGACAGAATGCCTGCCGTACCCCATGGTATCTCTACAGCGGTTCCCCCAAGTCCACAGACTCCCACTTCACTGCGCCAATTGCAAGCTTCTTTGAGCCGCGAACCCTCTCGAACCACAGTTAGATCAACAGAGACACCCCAGAGAAGGGGCAACGAGAGAGCATCTAAACCAATTTCTATCCGAAGCTCACAGGGAGAGAATAACTCCCCGCACCCGGTCACGACCACAAAGACATCTGATCCCAGCTCGCCAGTGAAAGTACGAGCCTCCACAGAAGGCATGGGTCCTATACAAGCCGTATCAGCGGCCGTATCAGCGGCGAATAGAATGAAGCCCAAAATAGCTTTATCTACAAGCGGAGGAGAACGAGAAATACCAAGCACGCTTTCTCCAATCAGCGCAATGTCTCCTTGGCTTACATTGCTAAATCCGTCGAATCCTAGAAAAGAAAACATGAGTATTGCAAGCCAGTTCCGAAGATGGCAGCATGTTTTCCCGCGTCCAATCAGGACGTCTGCAATGAAATGGAAATCTCTTTGCTCGCCAGCAGCAGTGCCTCTGACAAACGAAAACTTCCCAACTTTACACCAACTCTCGACCGAGTATCGAGAGAACCCGTACAAGATAAGTCAAAACGAGGATGACGAATTCTTTGAGATACCCAGGTCTCGACAAGCTTTGATGCGGGAGCTGATCGCTTTTCGACTTTCCCATGGGTTTCAGCTCGTCGTGGGGGCTCAAGCTATCGCTGCAGCGGGCCGGCCCCTGTCTGAAACCGTCAACATATTTGACAAGGACTTCATGGTGGCCGACGGGTCAACAGTTTTCATGTCCCTGGGCAATACGATACACCAGCTGGTCTGTGCGGCTGATGGTGAGGTCGAAGTGAAAAGATTTCAAAGGAAACCGACCACAGCAGTTGCTCCTTCCAGTCACAGTCAACAGGGCTGGTCATATAAGCCTTTGATTCGAACAATGATAGCACAAGATTACGAAACAAGGGAGCTCTCACTTAAGCGACCAGAACAGGAGCTGAATTGGAACTACGTAGACAACTTTCTTGCTGGATACCACGACGAATTTTCCGACCTTTTGCGCTTTTGGCGGGCCCGTTTTGTCTTGATACCCGCAGACATCCCCTCACGACGTCCGCTTCTTCCGCTTGCGAGCGAGGATACCGATGAAGAAATCAGGATAGAAGGTATCCGCAAGTTGACACAACTGTGGCAAAGGAACCGATTTATTTCGCACGAAGAAAGACGCTATCAAACGCCCGTTCCGAATACAAAGGACACCAATCCACTTGCTATTGAATATCAGACTCGCGATCCGTCAGCAGTGGTTGCGGCAGGCGTGGACAATGCGCTACTCATTGAATCCGATGGCGCTGGGGATGAAATACAGCTCCCTTCGGAGCAAGAGTCGTATCATCAGTCAGGCTATGATCTACAGAAGCTCGCTTACGACATTCAAAGTGAACGCGGCATCCCCGTGATGGACCGGAGATGGCATTTGAGGCTGCACTGCAACTGCTTTGTCGGCGCGGACCTTGTTAGCTGGCTCCTGCAATATTTCAAAGACGTGCGAACGCGCGACGAAGCTGTCGACCTCGGCAACAGTCTCATGCAACGAGGTCTCTTCCAGCACGTGCAGCAAAAGCACAATTTCCGAGATGGTAACTTCTTCTTCCAGATCGCAAGTGAATACAGACGCAGAGAGTCACGAGCCAGTTGGTTCGGTGGGCGCCGGACCGTTCCTTCCACACCGAGCGTGGAGAGCACGAGAGCATCGCCGTTTAGTGACCACGGACGTCTGAAGACGCCTGCAGATGATTCACCATCAGGGTCGGGGAACAAGACACCCACCGGCGGATCGGGCCCCAAGCCGAAAGTTGCCCTGAGTCGAGTGTTGCGCTTCGACGTGGATCATCGTAAACGATCATATCGACCTGAAATTATCAATCTCCATTACGATCGGCTCCACAATCCGGATAATTGTTACCACGTTCGTATTGACTGGATGAACGTCACACCGAAGCTGATTGAGGACACAATTGTAACCTGGGCGACGGTAGCAGAGCGGCATGGCCTGAAATTTGTGGAGCTTCCGATAGCTGAGGCTTGCAGGGTTTCAGAAACCCATCTCTTTCGCTCACCGTTGATTATCAAACTTGTGCTACAGCCACCCGAAGCACCACCTCTACAATTCATTGAGTCGTCATCATTCACGCCGCATGGCAGGCCTGAGAGGTTTGCCTATCATAAGGCGCTTCTGAAGCACCTGGGCTACGTGCTTGACATGGAGTCCAAAGACAGCTTTCCTGCGGACGTCAACGTCATGTATTCATGGGGGAAACCTGATTATCAGCTCACACAGTTCATTCACAGGTCGGGTGTTGTGTTGGCGCAAGTTACCGAAGACGGTAACTTTCTGTTGCTCGGCAATCGGTTGTGTCACAACCGCGCAGCGACTACGAAGGAACATGGCATGTATGACAAAACGGATAGTGCTGATCGGAGACCACCTACCGCTTCGTACGGAGCTGACCGAGGCTCACCCTTTTCGTCTCCGCCGGTTCGAGCTATCCCGGACCACGCATCCCCAGCGCTGACTTTCAAACGCTATCCCAAGATTTCCCTCGGCTTGGCTGAATCGATCAAGGATGAGCTGGAAAGCTTTTGCCATAGCTCGCCAAAGCTGCGCGCATTCTATGCGGAAGCTTTCAGACCGAATGCCTCACCAAGCCCGGGAATCACACCTGCGCTGGAAGCTGCCATACCTTCGCTGGGCCTTCCGCCAAGCATCATTGTCCGTGACAGTGCATTTTCATCTGAGAAACGGGCTCCAGTATCAATGGATTCGCCAAGCGGCACGTCCGATGAAAAGGATATTTAAACAGCTGTCAGAGCCGTTGCAGCTATAGTCGATCTTATTATGATTGGTGATTGGCGTAGTCTCCGCTGTTGGGATCGAGACATTAGGTAAAGCGTAGACAATGGAGGTTGGGTACCGTGAAATCGAATACCTAGCATTTCGTCCCTTCTCAGACTCGGGAAAGTTGGTACTATGGGTTGTTTGGATCTTGATTGATGCATGTGGGTTGATCTGGAAATCAAGTTGGCCGAGATACCCGATCGTGTTTCATGCGCATTGTGCTGTATAATGAGAGGTATTGGTGATTGGCACGATAGGTGGTGAGGCGATTGGCGGTAATGCTGCGAGGAGTGCAGATGGGATCTATGTCATTGGTAGGTAGTGCCTCTACATCCGGCGAGCCGATTAGGCTGCCTGCAACCACTGCCGATCAACATGATGCTTCTCCCTTGCTTTGCCGATCACGGTGCACACAAGCAGCCAGAATGGCTGTTGTCCGGGTATTGCCAGCAACAACGTGCCACCGCGACAAGAGAGCACAATCACACGTCGGTCATGGGCCAACACGTGAGCTGCAGCAGCGATCACGACGGCCATTAGGCAGCGAGCTGGCTGGGGGAGGATGGTGGTGTTGTACGTTCCATTCGCTGTGCGCCGGGCCAACATCCTGGTCGCTCCTCACCGCCAGGCGCAGCGATGGAATGAGGGCAGCATCCACAATCACCCCCAAATTCCCGCAGCCTCGAAGCCCACCCTCTCTCCGCTCGTCACTTCCTCGCTCACTGAGCTCCCCGCCCAGTGTGAACGCCAGTTACTCACCCATTGCACTGCAGTGGCCACTGCACCTCGACCCGGGTACACACAACCTTCGCGGTCTGGTCCTCACAGCCGAAGACGAGAGAGAGTGAGCGCTGCCGTGGAGAGCTTCTGTCTCACCCGCCTGGGATCCATACGCCTCACCGAAGGCCTCGATACTGTTCCAGACCTGTGGTTCTAGCAATGCAACTGGCCGTCCAGCATTCCTTGGCTGCTGGCGGTGACGGAGTTGTGAACCTGGCGCAACAAGCTGCAAGCTACATGGCCGGGCAATACCCATATCAATAATATTAATCATAATGCTGGGCCAACTATTCAGTTCCCTAAACCCTTCTCGCCGACCTACCGCTCATCAGACCCAACCGCTGGAATCCGTGACCGAGGACAGCCATACCCGCCATCTCCTCTTCCCCGACCCCGCCATCCTCACCCAGGCCCCGGGACAGGCCTACCCATTGCAAACGAGTCCGGATGGCAACAACATCGTAGCTCTAGGCGCATACGATGGCAAGAAAGGCGATTTCGATCTGGAGAGCGCGCGAGACGTCCGGATCATCATCGCCCAGGAGGAAGTTGGGTCGCAACAGAAGTATATCCTGTTCGACTCTAAGTCGGCTCCGATTAATTCTGCCGCTCCTTCGGCACCACCTACTCCGGTCCATACCAGAAGGTCATCTAGAGGAAGCGGGGTGTTCCCGTGGCCTGACGGTCCGGAACATGGCGCAACGTCTCAACCTGCTGCTCTTTCCAGCACGAGAACAAGAGGCGCTGGGCAAGCTGCTGGCGTTGATTCACGAAGAGCTTCGATGACAAGCGAACCACCTTCTCCGGGTGCGTTCGGAGTCAGCGCTTTTCAACGGTCGCGCCGACGGAACATTTCGAATGCATCCATGCCCAACATTGAGGAGCACATCCAGGGCCGTCTGGCCCGAGACTCCAATGATGAGATCAGAACATGTCTCGATTGTATGTTTGGATCTGCTGCATTGAGCTACAAAGGTCCGACCACGAAGCTTCACATTCTCCCATTGGAGAACAAATCACACGCCAGTAACCCATTGTCTGGGTTCGACTCCGTCGGACGGTCTGATGGCCGGAAACGAAGTCAGTTGGCAAAGTCGTATACTGTCAGTGGGCCAGCTGCGCTAGGAGACGATCTCGGACTAAGCAAGCCGCGACTGGGTGGTCGAGAGGGACGACGTCGGACTATCCTCATCACGCGAACCTTCTCAGTTCCTTTGTCCAGCGGCGACGATCTCCACGAGGGCATTCATGAGCAATTGACTCCCACACCCCAGAACTCGTTGCCGAAAACCGGAGGCAGTTATCCCTTCATTAGTACAGACGGTGGAGCAAACTCTCCACGAATTGGACAACGACGTTCGAAGCCGCGACGATCTCATACGTACGCAATCTCGGTGATTATGCAGCTGCCGTCGAGTACAGCCACTACCAGCTCTTCCACGCGACCGAGCAATGCTGGCAGTGGACGTAGACCGTCGAGCTCCATGCGCGCCTCAGAGTCACTGGCGTCTTCCTGCGAATCCGATGGGCGATCTGGATGGACAATTTTGGACCCAGTCTTTGACTTTGAACAGATGACGGCCAGCCTGACTACCAGCGATGCTGATGACGGAGTCGATTATGTGGTCCGCCACTGGGATGTCATTTCCCGAACGCTGACGAGTATGCAATTCGTCATTCAAGACAAGATCGAAGCCCTTCTCAAACTTGCTGATGGAACGGCGTCCCCGGGACCATTCCGATCGAGCTTTCAAGACAACCAGCTTCGAAACAACTCGCGGCGGGTCCCATCACTACCTCAAAATGCCTTGGCCTTTGACGAAGACGTCAAAGTACTCTCCGATCGGGCGCGAAAGCGCATTGTGCGAGGAATCGAAATTCCAAGAGTTGTTACTGGTCAGGCACGATGGGGTGTATGGCGGGATGAAGCACGCCATATTGGCAAATGGGCTGGGTCGAAGGAGCAGAATTTCTTCTTTTTCAACCTGCTCACCGCCTTTCTCGGCACTCACACAGAGTGGCTTGCCCTTTTGGGCCCGCTGTGGTATCGGAGACGACACCATGAACAGCAAAAATCAGCCATTAGCGAAGATCCCACGATTTGCAGTCGGACTGTCATTGTCTCTGACAACAAGATGGTAGCGAGACGGCTAGTATTTCTCCTTGCTGCTTTTCTGCCCTCTTCTCTCACATCGAGAGATGTTGGGTTCTTGGGCCGGCCAAGCTCTTCTGCTTCTTTCCGAGCCCAGTCTCAGTCGCCGCCTGCGAATGCAGCAGTGGCCAGGCAGCCTTCGTTGCGGCGCACTATCAATAGAAGAGGAAAGCAGGCGCGAGCAAGTGCGCATGCTCAGAACTTTCCAAGAGAAAGTAGTCCGATCCGCCACGAGATCGGTCGCGCTTCTCGTTCGTCCTCGAGACGCTCGTCCGATGCTCAGTCGGTACGGGCTTCGTCCCTCGCAATACCTTCTGTAGATGGAGGTCGTAAGAGTAGTGCCGCCACTGCATCGACGGTCACGCCCACTTCTGCATTGCCTGTGGCTCATTTTACCCTGCCCCGCGCGGCAACTGCACCAAATGATGCCACAGATAGACCTGACAGCAGCGATAGTCTCGTCTCGGTCAATCTCATGCAGACCCTGCAGAGAAACAATAGCGCTCAGACCAGCAATTATAGTAATGACTCGCAGACCCGCTGGGGTAGTCTGATCAGCAATTTTTGGAGCGTTCCTGATCGCCGAGGTTCGACCACGTCTACTAGTGAGCTCCCATCTTCAGCAGAAGAAGGCTTGGGGATATCAGCTATACCAGACCGTGTTCGCCACGGTCGCAAGCTATCTGGCGGTAATAAGCTGCAGCAAATGGTCAAGGAGTTGGCGACTGCAGATGGGGAACTATATGCAGAAGATCTCGAAGAACAGCAGCCAGCAGATAATGAGACCACTCTTGCTTCGCCCGTCCATCAGCCAGATCATAACCAAAACAGTGCGACGACTCCTGCACAAGCGATTCCCGAACGATCGCCTATCAAATCACCACTGAAGCTCTCAGTCAACGAACGCGATGGCGTGATTGATGTCGACGTAGGCCTTTCAAGCTTTGGCTCACCAATGCAATCGCCACTGTTGGCGGGCTTCGCATCAACGTCCAGTCTCGAAGCCTCCAGCTACGGCCATGCTTCCGTCTGCTCGGGTCCACTCGTGGACACGGATCAACCGGTCAACGTCGCTGGCTGGCTCAAGCACTTCCACGAAGACTTCGCATTGCAGGCCGTGCGCCAGTACACCGGGCTTGAAGCCGACATCAAACGCGCCATGAGCTCCGAGCCGACACCCATGACCGCCGCCGCCGCCACGTCGACGCTGGACAATGGCCCAACCGATAAATGGGTCGACGTCTGCAGCGCCCTCATAGCCGACACCCAGACCTTTTCTATCAAGCGTCTCCGCCTCCGCCGACGCGTGCGCCTCGTCCCCGCAAAACCTCGTTCCCGCTGGCCCGGCCCTCCCTATGACTGAGCACCACCTCGAAGAACACTTCACAGAGGAGCGCGTCATGGACATGGACGCCACCCTTGTCGACGCCGTCGAGCGCGTCCTTGCGCCCACCATCGCCCCCCTCTCCGTTGCCAACTACCTCCACACCGCCAGCAACACCACCACTTCCACCACCAGCTTGAGCAGCGGTCCCCCCTCCTCCCGCTCCGGCTCCCTCAAGAAGAAATCCAAGGCGACCCGCCCCGCTACAGCAGCGGACGATGCTCCTCCTCCTCCCCCTCCTCCTCCTGCTGCCACTGCCGATCCGCATCACGCGGCACCTGCACCTGCACTTGCAACTGGAGGAGCGGGACTTTCAACGCCGCCGCCGCCGACGGCGGACGGCCTGGAAGTGCCCCGCCAGGAGTGCCGACGCATGGTGCTCGGCGCGCTCGAGCAGGTTGCGCGTAGCGTGCAGGCCGAGGGGAAGCATCGCGGCGGGATGATGGGCGCGATGAGTGACAGTACGTTGAGGGAGGGGGTGCGGAAGTGGTTAGGCGAGGTGGAGGAGGGGTGTGAGGCGCAGGGGATGGGTGGTGGAGGAGGAGGGTGAGTGGGGGAGTTCATGAAGTTATCGGTATAGGGATGTGAAAGAAAAAAAGGAAAGGCGGTTTACGTGCGTTTAAGCGGGCGTTTTGGGGCGGGGGTCGATGGCGTTCTGGCTGTGGGAGGTCAACGTTTCTTCGATATTTGTGTTATTTGTTAGCTCCCGCGTGGTTGGGGAAGAGCCGAGCGGTGAGGTAGTGATGGGTTTTCGGTGATGGGAGATGATGCGATGATAATGAATGGGCGGGATGACTGCCAAACTATGAGCTGGACGGATGTTGTACGCTGGCATCAAGCTTTTGTGGCCTGTAATGAAGTAATTGATCCATTTTGAGTTGCCTGTATTGTTCAACATATGAGTTTCTTGATATAGCTAAGCGTATTGCATGCAGCATCCACCGTGATCTGTGCTTGATAGAAATTGGCTCAGGCAGCAGAGAAATAGTGGCTTTTGTTACAATCCTTACCTAGGTAGGTAGCATTTCCGTCTGGTCAAAACCTCCGTCGTTGGGTGAAGATGATTCCAGCTCTGGTGTCCAAGCATCGTGCAAGTTGAATCCCTGCTTACTTCATGTAGAGAGACAATTACAAACCTAATCTACCTAGGTACCTACCTTAGGCAGCGTGCGTGGGATGTCTTCCGACCAGTTCTTCCCAGAGAGAAAACGGTGTGCCACCAGCAATCCTTCTTAGTCTCAACCCTTTCTAGGTGCCGAGGTCTTCAGTTATGTCGTGTGAGCGTGAGCACTACAAATCGTCGAATTAAACGTCATCTGTAGCACAAGCACTGGTGGGATATTATTAGAACCTGTTCGATCTGACTGTCTCTGCGTACATTTCTACCGATTCAGATGAGATAATCATAAAATCCAAGGTTTGAAACTCCATTTTTCTTTAAACATTTACATTTCACGTGTTTGACACTCAGGATTTCACGGGGGGCATCCACCGGCTCTCTAAAATGAAAAAGTAATGATACAAACATAACTACGTGGTAACTTTTCGCCTCCACGTTTCCTTATCTGTCTTTCATCTAAAGACGATCGCCGTCCTTGCTCTGAAGTGCACAAGAATTATTTCAGCTGATGAGGAGACGGCATTGAATTAAAAGTCAAAGACCCAAAAATCCATCCTACCAGAAGCTTGACCTATTACGACATGATTATCGTAGACCAATGTGTATTCTCCACGATATTGCTGTGGAAGCCAAATCAATCTCTGACCATCTTTACATATCCACTCGTCAGTCACAAAAATATTGCCAGTGTCACCGTGTGTTGGTGACGTATCACCTGAGACTTCTTTCAGTTTTAGTACCCCTCGGTTTGTAGTGAGAGATGTCTTGTCGCTTGAAAACTCTAATATAGACAAGGATGTGCAATGGTCGATGGTTTGCAATGGCTGGCCAGTTTTCGCGTCTCTACTATACTTGATGACTCGCAGCGGCTGGCCAGTTTCCACGTCCCATAACCGTAAAGGGCCGTCATAAGATGTCGATGCCAGTTGCTGTGAGTCATACGAGAACCTGAGTGACTCTATTGGGTGACCGTCGAAGGGGTCAGAAAATGTCTGTAGTAGCTCTCCCGACTTCGAATCACATAAGTGAACAGACCCACTGAAGTCGCCCGAACGCCAGCAGTCTGTCATCCGGTGAGAGCTCGGCCACACATATAGTACGTGACGACCGCGGCCTGAATACAGCGCGCATCGACTGTCCAGTCAATGTTTCCCACAAAATCACAGACTCAGCAGAGGCGGATACCAAGTAACCGCGGTATCGGGAGAACCTAACTAAGAAGATCCAGCCATGATGGTCTTGGTAGGTCTGCAGCAGTTTTCCTGATGCTGCATCCCAAAGCCGTATAGTCCTATCATACGACGCCGATGCCACCAACGTACTGTCTGACGAGAATGTGACTGACGTGATTACATTGCTGTGGGCGACAAGTATATGCGTTGACTGTCCTGTAACAGCATCCCACAATCGCACCGTATTATCTAACGATGCGGATGCGAGCTGCCTACGGTCGGGCGATAAAACGATCAACGCAACTCCATTCTTATGGCCGTCGTCTATCTGCGGAAGCTGTTTCAATAGACGGTCTATCATAGGTGCTCGCTGGTTGCCATTCAATATTGAATTCCTGATGTCTAGACAATCATAATAGTCATCGAGTCTGTCTGACGGCTGGTGTATTGTCAAATCCCATAGTCTCACAGTACAATCCTCTGATGCGGATGCTAAGTACCAGCCGTCCGGAGAAAACGTGATCGACAAGACAAAGGTACTATGGTCCTTTAGTACTTGCAGTAGTTGTTGCGTCGCTACGTCCCAGATTTTGATGTATCCCTCACCGGCCGAGGAGGCTAGCTACCTCCCATTCGGCGAGAACGCAACATCCATTACGTGCGCAGAATTTATAGGCCTATCCACCATTGACTCATTTTTCCACACTGGGTCCTCACGATGGCTTTCAAACTTCTCCAGTGGCTGTCCTGTGGCCACATCCCACAGCTGCACAATGCCATTCCTCATGCCAGTGCCCAGCTGCTTACCGCTTGGTGAAATTGTAAAACAATAGCCTTTGTACTTTCGTAGCGCCTTCCGCTTCACTGTATCCCACAGTAGTATGGTATTGTCGAGTGATTCCAACGCTAGATTCTTTCCGTCCGGCGAAAACATGACTGAACTGAGCCCAGAATCCTTACGATGAAGATTATCAAGTAAGTCCCCGGTCACTACGTCCCACAGCTGTACGCCATTGGTGTGTGCAACAGCCAGCTGCCTACTATTTGGGGAATACGAGATAGAGCACTTATCTCCAACAAAGCTTGCAAGGACTTTATAGAACCGTAACGTCGTCGTCGAAGTGTCCCATATTTGTACCACACCACTATACGATGCAGATGCTAGCTGTTTCCCGCAAGGCGAGAACGCAACTGATGTAATCCAACCAGCGTAAGCTTCGCATGTTTGCAGTAGCGATCCCGATAGTGTATCCCATAGTCGCACGGTCTCATCGGACGATGCAGATGCTAGGTGCATGCCGTCTGGCGAGAATGTAATCGAATTGACTTGGCCCCGATGGCCCTCAAGCGTCTGTACATGCGCATTCCAAACTCTTTCCACTTCAGGTGAGCGCCGGATCCATGCCGGACTTTGTGTTCTAAACGTGTTTTTTACCATGCTTGTCTGAGGGGCAAAAAGCAGCGACGAAGAGTATATTTGAAGCGGTGCTATATTTAGTATTCGCCTGTTTGCCTGAGTAAACCGCTTCGCGTCGTAGAGGAACTCGATAAGTCGTCCATTGCCACTGGACTAAGTTGTACTGCTTAGCCTTTGAAAATTTTGACGGCAGGATATCCTCCTACCTGAGCTATCGTTTCTACCGACTCAATGATGGCAAGCGTTTCAAATGATCTACCAGAAAGACCCATCGCCTCTAGCCAATGAAGGAAATGTTTCTCGAGAAAGGTGTACAATGCATTGTAATCGTGAATGCTGTTCTCGCGATAATGCAAATGATTGATCCAGTAATGGCAGGCATACTTGGGCTCTGGTGAGAGTCGAGAGTCTATCGTGGTAGTATCTACTTGACTTCGAAGTATGCCCCTATGTTCCAGTTCACAAAGGTTTTCTTGAAGGTGGATGGACATGATCTGCATGCAGTGAGTTGCTAACATATCGTTCGCAACTCGCTCATCAATCCAAAAGGGACAGCGATCACGCTGGCTGCTGTCCAGCAGGAAGTTACGGAAGGAGAGATGATGTGATTGAATAGGCGAGTCCATGTCTGCTGGGATATTTAATACAGAATGGAGCAAATCCAGTATGGACTTAACGTCTCTTGTGGAGATAGACAAGAGTCTCGCTATTGACTGAATACCAAGCGAGTCTTTGAGAATAACGATTGTACCAACAATTCGTTTAAATCGTACAAGCACTTTCTCTTGATCTCGGTGGTGCAGATTGATAAGGAGTCGATCAAGAACTGGAAGGTAGGTCCGTTCAAGTTTGCTTGGGTCGCTTGCAATTTCGTATTCTAATACTGCTTTGAGGAGATCTGTTGGGTCACCAAGCCTTCTGTCACCGATGAAACGAATCGCGGTCACCGCATAGATGAACGGAGGATGGGCCATATCCACAAGACTATGTAAATCTTGGGAGCTCGGCCAGTCATCCGTTATACAGACATCTCTCCGAATCTGTGCCAACTCATCATTCAAAAATGCATGCAAGTCGTGCTTGATGTTCGTTTCGGCTATATCATGGAGTGTTATATCCTCGTGAGTATCCTGGGCCATCCGTTGGAAACCAAGACGTATCGGTAACTCTGGTCGGCTTGTCATGAAGATCCGTAAGCTCACAGTCTTGATGAATCGGCATTGCGTGAGGATATCAAGAAGGGTTTTGATATCCCATTCTCGCTCACACTCATCCAATGCGTCAATTACAATCACCAGAACAGGCTTTTTGAAAGATTCATTGGGCACTGCTGAAAGTGGCTTGAAAATCAACTTGTCAAATTGTTCTCTTAAGGCTTTTTCGGGAAGCGCTGGATCTCTTTCCAAGGCCGTCGTAATCAGTGGGACCAATGCTGGTATGTTGCCAATCGTCTGCCCTGCAATAGTCGTAAAGAGTCTTGAAGCATTTGCCCGATAGCCTTCGCCGCGCTTGAAGAAGAGGCTGGCTGCCAGCTGTTCCCTGCTTGCGAGTCGTTCTGATACTGTCCGTGAGATTGCAGATTTCCCTGCACCAGCCACACCTCTTAACTATAAGATGCATTTCCCATCTGAACTTTCTGCCCATCCCAGAATTTGGCGGAGGAGGTCGGTTCTTGTGTCGGGGTGGCACTTGCGTTCGTGCTCATCGACGTGGGAATTAAATACAGTCTAATTCGAATGAAACAAGCTCTTGAGGACAGCTGCTTGGCTATGATCACGGATGGAAGCACTAGGCCAGTGTCACCGGTTAGCTACTCCACCAGCATTTCCAAGTTACAACGTACCCTTGGGAATTTTTTATTTCTTCTCGTAGTCGCATGCATGCACTGTCCCTCCCTTCCCCGTAAATAAGTGGCATATGGACATCGAAGATGCCTAGTAGACAGTATGCCTCGTCCTCTTTGCGGGTGGTTGTACGTTTTGCGGCCCATGACATTCGCGTATCATCGGCGAATTCGGATAAGGGGAACCCTTGAAGCGCCCGGGTAGCAATACCGGTAATCTCATGAATTTGCTGCTCCATTGATCTCTTGTCACCTAGCCGTTTGCCCTCCACGGAGAAAATTTCAGCTGAGATAGGAGAAATGAGTTCCTGAAGTGTCCACCCTCGTGTGAACCATCGACTACTCCGAAAAGCCGACTTCCATGTTGAGCGGGATAAGCCATCGTATTAGTCGTTTGTATCTACGGAAACGTCCGATAGATATATGTAGCACTTGACAGCCTTATGATACCAACGAAACATTGAATTAATAGCTTCTGCAAGCTCGGCGCTGCTCGACTTGTTGATACAGCATATATCGACCCAAAAGTATTGTAAACTATCATTTGCTGCTTGTTTCGCGCAAAACCGAAGTTTTGCATAGCCAGCCTTGTCCTTACCGGTATTATCCACTAAGTCTTCGAAGGTCGCCTCTTCGCCGTCGGTTCCCCCAGTATGTGAAAGTATGGCATATGGAGGAACGTTGTGGATCAAATCTTCGGTCAGTCTAAAGCCGCCATCGTTCTTCTGCTCTAGAAGACGCATATTGTTGCATGGGTTTTAGGAGTCGTTAAAGAAGAACCATTCTGCGCGATTGTTACAAACACAACATGCCTTGGAGGTGAAAAACGATCAATACGACCGGGTTGCTATTTTTTTTTTGGGAAGCGTAGATGCAGAGAGAATGATTAGGGTTTCGGATACGGATGTCCTATAGTTCTATTAAAGCGTGTACTGGTGAGGTAGTGTTAGCGACGTTCGACAGGGAGAGGCGAAGTTCGGGCATACACCTACTATGTAGATGCGCTCAAGTCACCGGAGGCTTCGATAATATTGTGTTTCAGTCATTTGTATGAGTTGACAAACTTGGGCAAGATCTGATGGGCATGAGACCAAGCACAGCTGCCTAACCGCAAACAAAGCCGAAGTCAAGCCGGGGAAAGACAGTCTGAGCTCGAGCTAACCTAAATGGGCGACTGCAGTGCCCCATATGACAGTGTATTCAATTGCGGAAATACCGGGGGTGCGATGGTGAGACTACATTACGGAGTCAGTGTTGAGCATCTCCTTTCAAACTCTTCGATAACGACGGTACGATATACCCTGAGCATATTATAGTTTAGGGCTGAAAGTCCCCCACAAAGAACTGTTGGAAAGTAACTTTAAGCCATCTAAATTAGGTGTAGCGCCCCTAGCGGTGAACTGAACTTACCACAATTCGATCCATATTACAACAAGGTTAACGTATCCGTCTCTGATTGAAGAATGGTCCTAGATATTGGTATCCTCCAATTCCTGATTGTTTCGGCGGGTTTCCCGGGCGCCGACCAGTTGCTCTTTCATCTTTGTCCTCAAAGAGCCCGGCACATCCTGACCTAGGAACTGTTTGAGTACCAATTATCCGGAGTTCTCAACGTCCAATGTGAAAATGTGACTGTGACGACACCGGTACAGCAGATTCGCTTGAGACAAATACCTAGTGCTAGCGGCAGGCACCGTAGTAGAATTCGATTCAAATCCCTCGCTCTTCACATTACGAGAGACGATCCATATCCAAAACTCAAAGCCATAGACCGATTATTCAGATCTATGCTTTTGCAAATTTTTCCGAAGAAATCAACAAATTTTTAAGGGGTTTATTGTACCAAATATTTTTGGTATTTGTGGGGTCTCTGTGTTTCCAAGACCAGCCAACCAGCCAAGCGAAGCTTCCATGAGACCACACTTTCGCTGGCATTCCGTTTTCAGAGAAAGATGCTTTTTAATAAAATTTTTCGGATGCTAGAGATCATTCCCATCACGGCATCAGGCGTTGTCACTAGAACTGTCAGCACGTCGTCGTGCGACAGCGCCTTGCGGAAAGCAACCGCTCTTCGCAGAAGCAAATCTCCAAATTAGAATTCAGTAATTGCGTTTTCACGGTTTTCTACGTTCAAATATCGATTTTCAGGAAGCAATGATTTCTTCATAAAAGTTTGGTGTTTGGGTGTTCAAGGTCCTCTCCGTTTGTCACGGATTGTCAGGTTGACTCTCAATATCACTCGCAACTCAACTCAGACCAGCTTGTCAACCATCACTATTTACCACGTGACTACTAGGCGGAGTGTTAACTACGTCGTAGGCAGAAGGTCCACCTGCACTTGTAGGTCAATACCTGAACTATTCGATACTGTCAAGACCTGTGCCGCCACACTGTTCAAACTTAGCTCACAGTACGAAACGCCCTCTGAGTTTTCAAGGTCTTCTCTGGACGAAAGACCATTTGGGTTCTCATGATCCTGTCTGCACGTAATACAAAAGAAGCGAGGCCCATTCCTCATTTTCTCCTTGCTTTCTTCCACCATCCAAGTTTTACTTCTCTGCTTCAAACCTCGAGCAGCTCCTTTCCGCATACAGATTCTTATTCTCAACTAATTCCAGCATGCAATCAGAACTCATGAGATTCGACATCGAGTTTGACGTCGCCGACATCGTTTCTGGCGAAAGAATCCCGGCGAATATGTTGACATCCACAAATTCTCCGTTGAGCCAAGCAGCAAGCGGTTCTCTACCAGCAGGTAGCCATGCAAAATTTGGTGGACTGTCGGAACAGCAATTCCCTTTGGACAAACTACCCCTGGAAGTGTTGGTAATGATAATGGAGCAAGACATCTCTACGCTCAGGAGTCTCGTTTCTGCAAACAAAAGAGCCATGGAGCATTACTTGGCTCATCCAAACTCAACTCTATCAAATTGCCTCCAGTCCTATCCTGCCCGTGCCCGCCGTCTCATTCCATTAGCCCTCGAGACAACCGACTGCCACTATTTCTCCGTAGGCAAAGAGGATTTTCCCGATCATCTATATCCATCTCCAGGACAAACTCGTCGGCTCATATTCTTCTCTCAATCGGAGGATTCTGCTAAGCATGTCGATGCTTACGACCGCGAATTGCAAGCTAGAGCTCGACAAGACGACCGCGGCCGCAAACTCCAAGTCCTTCGAAACGCCGTCGATCTCTTCACCGACCTCGACCAGACCGCCGACTTTGTCTTCAAATCCATGTTCTCTGACATCGGCAGTCTGAGCGATGTCATCCAGCTTGCTGCTCTCGCTATGCCGCCCACGCCCTTAGAACGGGACCGCGTCGCCACCGCACTACTCTATCTCCGCCTTCTTGCTTCCGACATCAGCCCCTGCAGACCAACTCTCCTCAACTCCAAACTCCCCCCTACGAGCTGGGAGCTTGACGAGATGAGCGGCATCCTTTCATCATGCCGTATATCGCATGGAAATCAGCTGGGCCACTTTCTGTCCCCGAAGTTCGAGCATGACCCCCAAGGTTTGACGCGCCGGCTGTGGGCACGGCTGTCGTCAATGGGCACGCTCATTTTGCGGTTTGCGGGGCCTTTGGACCGCAATCTCAACATCAAGGAGCGGTTGCAGCGGGCAATGAAAGAGGCGGAAGAGAGGGGAGAGCCCGGACCGAACCTGTGGTGGCGGATATGGGTGGATGAAGTAACCGATCCGGTGGAGTTGAAGATGCTAGCATGGGTGGATAAGGAGGATGAGGACGAAGGCGACGAGGACGAGGGAGATGAGGAAGAAGATCCGTGGAAGAATGGGTTGCCAATTTGGGATAAGGAGCGTTTCAGGATGTTTTCGCCGTGGTCGAAGGATGACGGGGAGGTTGCCGGCGAGGACAAAGAATAATGTCGCTATTCCTTAGTCAAACAAATTGAGGAAACCCTGCTTCCACAGTCTGAATTAACAATGAAGTTTTAATAAAAAAGGTTGGCTAACTGTACGGTAGAATTTTTGATGGGGGATTCCGCGACGTGGACTTAAATTTTTGACGTGTATAAAGTTATGACACGACTTTTCTTCTGACGTTTGCCGATTGTAGCTTATTGTTAGACTTGCGTAGTAATCAAGCATGTACGGTTCATCAGGAATGACAGAAGAAGCATTTGCATCCGCCAGCTGATTAGATGGAGAGGCCCTCAGTTGAAAGCTTAAATCCAATTAATCGTTAAAATTTGAACCAGAAAGATAAAAAATTACCAAATGTAATGGAGGTCTCCGCGACCTAAATATAGATTCGTAGAGTAGTCTAGGACTAGCGAGACGGTATCTTTGTTCCTTTCGCGAGCGCATTACCGCCGTCCTGCACCGGACTCATCACTGAGCTGGATGAAATGTTATCTCTTCCATTATCACACACGGACACCGACTGAGCACATTTAGCAACAGGAAATCTGAATCTTCAAGATCCATGAATTCACATTTTCGATAATTCTACGGTCAAAGCCACTCCGAGGAAGAAATGCAACATTGCTTTCGCGAGCTACGTTTTTGTGAGCTGATTTTGATGGCTAGACATCTGATTCATGGACTGTTCAAAGAAGGGTGATGACGACTATGCAACTGGCATTAGTAGCAATGTAAGTGGGAGTGAGATGCATCCTCCAACCACCTGACCAGGTAAGACTGTTTCAGAATGGCATTTCATTAACACCGCTATATTGAGAGAAAGGTGGGTTTGGGTCGTCACATGGTCACGTTCTCTGTAGTGGCCCTGTTTGCATTGAGCGCGCCAGAATTGTATTGTTTTCACCGTCACCGTGTGTTACTGCGTGATCATAGCAAACAAGACACAGGAGTTTTCGCGCCTTTCTACCAAATTCAACGTTACAGCCCCGGGCTTCAGCTTGACCTCAGAAAGTCTTCTCGCTGTATCGCCAAGTACGCTCTTTTTCCATACAGCCTTTTATTTCCGTATTCACTCATTCACTCTCTAACGAGAGACGTCTCCAAGCATGCTCTTGACCATTCTTGCGGCTCTGGGAGCGATTAACTTAGCTGCCGGTCACACCTTGTTTACCAATTTCTACCTCAATGGTGTTGACCAAGGCAATGGTACTTGCGTCCGCATGCCAATGACACCTAGCAATGCAACATTTCCGATCAACAACCTTCTGGGCAACGAGATGGCGTGTGGATATAACGGAGAAAACGGTGTCCCTCGCGTTTGTCCCGCCAGCGCCGGCTCCACAATCACCTTTGAATGGCGAGCAGTTCCCGATGACGGCTCCGCGGAAAGCATCGATGTCTCTCACAAAGGCCCCTGTGCAGTCTATCTCAAGAACGTCAACTCTGCAATCGATGACACCGCCATCGGCGATGGCTGGTTCAAGATTTGGGATGACGGATACGACCAGACTGTGGGCAAGTGGTGTACCGAGAAGCTTCGCGACAACAATGGCCATATGTCTGTTCAGCTACCTTCCAGCATCGAAGGCGGCTCTTACCTTGTTCGTCCCGAGCTGTTGGCTCTCCACCAGGCCGATAAGACGCCCTCGAATCCCCAGTTCTACGTCGGCTGCGCCCAGCTCTTCATCAGCTCCACGGGCACCAGCAAGCCCTCCGCCACCGTCGCCATCCCCGGCTACGTCCAACCCGGCTCTCCGCCAGTCCATTTCGACATCTGGACCACGCCCCTCGCGCTCCCCTACCCGCTCCCTGGCCCCGCCGTCGCCAACTTCATTGACCCCTCCTCGTCCTCCTCCGCCAAAGACTCCACCAGGACAACCCCCCGCTCCGCCATAGTCCAAACCGAAGGCCTCCCCCCCGCCGCCTGCGTCATCTCCAACGCCAACTGGTGCGGCACCGAGCTCGCGCCCTACACCACCGCTACCGGCTGCGCGAACGCCACCACCGCCTGCTGGGCCGAGGCGCGCGCCTGCTACGCCGCCGCGCCGCCGACGGGCGACTGGGGCTGCCGCGCGTGGGAGGCCAAGTGCGACGGCGTGCAGGCGCAGTGTCAGCAAGCTGGGGGTGCCGCGGTTCGAGGACCGCCAGGGTACATGCAGGACCTGCGGCCGGCGCCGGTGACGCTGTCGCCGGCGCCGGTGCCGAGTCCAACGGCGGTGGACATGGGGGATGTGGAGGGGGCGAGTGTGGATCGGGGGAAGTTGGCGGCGAGTGCGAGTGCAGTGTGGGCGAGTATTAGTGATGGTGGGACTGGGGTGGCGCCGGTGGAGACGAGTGCGGCTGGTTCTTCTACTGTTGTTGGTGCGGCGTCGGGGTCGATAGGAGGAGGGTTGAAGGGAGAGGTGAAGATTTCGTTGGATGGGTCGTGTGGTGGGAGTTTGGGCCAGACGTGTCAGGGGTCGGTGATGGGGAGTTGTTGCTCTTTACATGGCTACTGCGGCAGTTCGGGGGATTACTGTGGAGAGGGCTGCCAAGCAGGCTTTGGCAGTTGTGATGCTAACGCTGGTGCTAAGATGAGCAAACGTGTCCAGAAGATGCTGAAGAGACATGGAAAGCGGGGTCAGAAACATGTGTAAGAAGGCAAATGCGATGGAAGATGGATGCGATCACGGTCTTGGTTGATATTAACGCCTGAGAGTGTGATGTGCCTAAAAAGGACTATGACAGCCTTGTCTCGAACCCAAGACAAGATCTTTTTGCCCATGCTCCAGAACCTCCTAATTAGCGTACAATTGCTTTAGTAGCCTGCTCCCCTCTCCCCCTCCCCTCCCGACCCTGTACAATCATCAGGATGGAGATTGCAGAGCGCAAAAAGTTACCTGCGGCGCCCGCAACCACGCACGCAAGTTGGAACATTGGCGAGCCTCCAATGCATACGATGAGGCCCCGTTTCTGCATCCAGGTTTGGGACCGGACTGCCACTCCACCCCATATTTGAGGTAGCCCACTGGGCCATGCAAGGCAGAAGTTGCATGAGGGTCCTCCCTTCTGAGCTTTAGTGTATTTTCTCATCCACCGGAGCAGGAGCGGCTGAAGGGGCAGCTTTGAGAGGGCTGGAATACCAGAGATAGGGTATTTCGGATGCGCTGGTTCGGATTATGGGGGATTTGGAAGTGATTGGCTGGCGTGGTGAGCGACAGTGATTATGAGAGGGTAAAGACCTTTGTCCTGCGCGGATGATCAAATTGGGGTCCACGCGATTGCATCGCAGCTGCATTATAATAGTCCTAATTTGGGCAGAGCTTAAGGTTTTATAAAGTTTGTGATTCGGGTAGGATCCAATCCATAACGTTCCCTTCTATTCTGCCAATGGAATCCTTGTTTCCTGCGGATGGGCATTGAAATACAGTGGACATGACACTGTCAATGCGCTTTCTTGTCTTCAAAGTCCCATAAAATACGAGTTTACTGCAAGGGATACCATCAGAAAATGAGAATTGGTCACAGCAGGCCCAGAAATCTCGGGATCTCGACTACACTAGTGGCAAAAATGCATTGCTACGCAGCACACCCAATTTGATTTCAGATGCAAGCTACTGAGTTAAATCAGCGAAGGCGAGCCTCCTGAAGATCAAAGGTCATGCACGATAGTAAGCGGAACATGCCTAGCAATGCGCAATGAAGGATCGACATGGGTCGTGGAGAGCTTTCTTCTTCTGTCAAGAACGAGAGGTTTCTCCCACTATGATCGACAAAGATGACACCGAAAGAGAGGAGATATGAAACCTTTTCGTCTCTTGTTCTGGTTTTTAATGTCGCGAATGCAAGAAGTGTACTCGAAAATTCGGGTTTTGGTCTTCTCTTTCTCGACAATGGCAAATGACAAGATAACAAATACGGAGCTGCATAAGCGGACAGTGTCATCAGGTTCTCGGGGTCTACATTTGACGTTCAGACTCGGGGAGACGGCCTGCGTAGAATGAGGATCCATTGGCACCGTATAAAAACACTAAGCGGCGAGTATAAAGTAGAAAGAGATGGCGATACCAATTATTATCTTTCTTTATCACAGAAACGGGGAAAATAGGGTGCGTCTGAGAAGCCAGATGCATAACCTCGGCATCCCCATACCCAGCCTGAGGAACGGGTTCCACCGACGTAGGTTATATTCGCGAAGGAATTTAGGACCTAGCTTTCCGATTTCTTGGCGGCTGCGTTGAGCCTCTGCCTCGACGCTTTTCTCGAATGCCGTAATCCTGTCGACGCGTTTGGCCCACGGTCGACAACATGCTTCCACCTTAGAATGATCGGAATCGTTCGGGCCTTTTCGTAGCTTATCTTCCAATAGGGTGTCAGTGTATGGCCCAACATGTTTAAATATAGCCTGACCATCGAGGGCAGCAAGTTGGAGCTCGACCTTGATTGTGTGGAAGTGATCCCGGATATACGAGCTCTGCTGCCTTTGATAGCCTGGTGTTAGGCGAGCCTGACGAGGTACGTCGCAGAGAGCCTGGAAACGCCGTTGGAGACCTTCGAGATCTTCGAATTTTCCGCCAGAATATTTCCTCTCAGGGGCATCGCCGACGCTTTGATGTTCTTGACGTTCGATTTCTTGCTTCAAATCATCCCAAGTAAAACTGCTTGATTGGACAGTGGTTTTTCTCCCTTTCTTCCGCTTGGCCATACTCAGAGATTAGTCCATGTAAATGTATTCCACAATCTTCGAAGGAGCCACTGATTAGTGGATAACGAAGCCAGAGGCTACGAAAGCTTTGGCTGTGCGCCATCAGATGGATTGAAGCAAAGGAATCACATATGGTTACACAGCAAAGAATAGCTGAGCCAATGGGAGACGTTGTGGCCGCCACACCAGAACGAACCCCACCAAAATCCATCAACAAGCCTCCATGGGCAGCATGCAAAATCGAAGCAGAGATATTTGGCGGACAGAAAAGCTCTGGAAGTCTGTCAGAGCAAGGATTTGCCGAATTCTCCACCTACTCATTCCTGCACCTGCCTGAACTCACAAAGGACAATATCAACAGGACGCCGAACGGATCCCAAGGGAAAACTTGGACATCTGACCATCATTCTAACACGCAATTTTTCTAGAGATAAGTTTCGTGAGTTTCGTCAACACAATCGCAAGAGATTGCACGAATGTCGTTCTAGCTTGGCTCCGATTTTTCTCAATTATGACACTGTGGTTTGCTAAGTGTACAAAGTCTGGTAAGAAATACAACAGAGGCTCCCATCCTTCTGGCTAATTGGGCATCAAGCTGTTCAAGGGCTCAAACCCTCCGTAGCAGACAACCACCTTCGCGGTAACCTTTGATACTCCATTAAGACTGAAACGCAGTGTCTTGATCTTCAGCCACTTTAGTCTTGAATTTGGCGCTCAATACTTTATGCATTTGCGTCAGAGCATTCCAAAGACTTCCCGCCGACCATGTACCAGCTAGTCCCCTGACCTTGTCTGGATCTGCATCATTGCAGTGCATATAGAGCTCGTACATCATCTGCGAAACTAGGCGAGCCTCCGATTTAGTCCAGTCTGCGACTGCATCCTCCAACCATTCCGCGAGAGCTTGCGAGTGAAGGGAGAGACAGAACAGTTGACAATAGTAAAGTGCAGGGATGAGATGATAGTACTCCTCCTTGTCGTTCAAGGTGGGGTCGCGATCGATGTGCGGGTCGTTGATGATTAAGTGCGCAAGGTAAGCCAGGTCGTCCTCATTGGTCACCATTGCATTGTGGCGGTGCAATGTTTTGATGTCAAAAATATACTTCCAGTCGACCTCGTCGATGTGGGGTTGCTTTGTGAATTTCTGCTCTTCCAGTGCGAGAAGTTTGGCGAGTTCGTAACAGCAGTAGTCCGTACCAAAAATGTCGTCGGCGATTTCGTTCCTGTACGAGGTCCACACGGCTTTCAATTGCCGGCAGGTTCTGGAGAGACCAAATGCCTGCTCGACGTTGTCTTGAAGCCCAAAGATCTTAAGAAGCAACTCCACTGGCAGGGTATCAAGCGATGGAGCCTTTTTCTCGACAGCTAAGTATTTGTTCGAGCCAGGTGAGCTGGACAGGGAATCGTGGCTTTCGGATCTCGAATGCTTAGTGAAAGCCATTGTATATATAGAGAGAGCGATGGAGCAAAAGACAGAGAAATCCTTACAGCTCTTGGAATGGCTAAGTGCAAGAATCCAAGCGGCCACGGGTGGGGTCATATACTTCCATGATCGACTGGGTTGGTGGCGGACGCTCTGTGAGGGTTGGTTTGATAGGAAATTCGCTCGGTGAGAAGGAAGGAAATTGACTTCCCGCATAGCAAAATGGCTCAAAATGAAGGACATGGAATCATGGCTCCATGCATGTGTCTTGGCAACAAAGAAAAAGTGAACATATCCGAAGCAACCGATTCAACCGGAATTGCAATCCCCAAACTGCGTCACTATAAGATCAGCACTTCATTTTTGAGTCTTTATGTGTTTTGCAGCAAATAGGCTTGGGTAGTAGGCGAGACAAAAACGGAATGGAACAAGAAATCACAGCAACGCAGGCAACCCAAACGTTCGGAGACCAGACATGTGAAAACAAGGAGAGTCATGTCACTAAAATATAGTAAGCAACGGAACAAGCTCATGACAGATGTAGCAAATTGAGTCGGAGGGTAGGGAGCAACGCTCCTCACGCTGGGTTTCATCTAAACACACGGAGCTACTCGTAACACTTGATAAAAACTTGGTAACCGGAAGAAAGGGTGCGTGTGATGAGTTTCATTTGTAAATTGTGTGTACAAGTGGGTCCTTGCTCTCTGTTTATTTGGTTCTAACCTGCTTTAACTTTTTCGGGCTGTGGACAAATTGGTTTGCATACGCCTTAGGTACGATTCTCCGTTCGTTCGGCTCCTGCACGTAGTATTCGTATCCTTGCTTTTCCGCAAAATTGATGGCGTCTTCTTTACTCGTGAAGTTGAGATGCGTTCCCTGCATTGCATCTGCAGACGATTGCCAACCCATGAGCGGGTTCTCCCACCGATGTCCCTTTCCAAGAACGTCCCAATCCATGCGCCAGTGATGTGAGTGCCAAGAACCAGATTGTGTGGCAGTTTTGGTGGGCTTGAAGATTCTGGCAAACAGACTATTGTGAGCATTGATTGCTTCGGTTTTCAGGTCGATGCTTGACACTTACCGAACGGTTCTTGCCTGGAGATCTGTCGGAGCGCCGGAGAGTACAGCAGCAGGAACCACGTCGCCGGGCTCACTGCCATCCATAACCCTCATAGGAATTGGGGAGAATGTTCTGCAGAGCGTCAGAGAAGCTGTTTCCAACACCCTCAATCTCCCTCCACGTACGATGTCCGATAGTCTGCTGCCACATTGTAGTCTAGTGCATGTCGTGGCGCCCCTTCAACCGCATTTTCTCTCCTGATCATGGCCGAATCACCTGGTTTTGCAGCCGGAGAATCTTCAGGGCGCGTTTTGGGTGTTGGCTGGGTACCCGGATCGCCCTCTGCCCGGCATAATCTTGTTGTTGCGAACGTCCGTTGGCGATTGAGTTGTGCAAGGGCTTTGCCTGACTGCGTACCCCTGAGGGCAGTCGACCGAGCGATTTTGTGCATGATGTGGCGAAGAGTATAGGTAGTGTATTGTCCGCGAGTCTCCGCTCGAAGATATGAGGTTGCTCCACGGCTTGCCAATTGGGTGGTCTGTGCAGCTCTACTCCCAAGTGCATCACCGCTTTGCGAGGTCGATTCACCTTTCTCCAAAACATCGCAAACCATCGGATTGACTCTCGCTTGACTCCGGTAGGCTGAGAACTACTCCTTTGATTCCGAAGGCTTTCCGTGATGATCCAATGTTGACCGAAATGACAGCATTCAAGATGAGTTTCATTATCCGACGAAGTCTCTCAACCCTGATTCCTCCAAAGGTACCGCAGCTGGCTTCTTCTAGCTTATCTACAATACTCTGACTGACTCTAAATAGATTGCTTCGCCTTCTGTGAGTTCACTGACTTTTCCCGTCCACCTCATGCCACATATTCGCTTCTCCACCGTCTCCTCTTCCATGGCATACCGGTCACTATTGCGGACCTTCCGGAGGCGATTTTAACACTCTATACACGCATGCGAAGCAATATTACTGAAGAATACTTGCTGATACTTCTCACGAGGCCATCGGAGGCGCTCAGGATGCTGTACGCATGCAGCGCGTTGTGAGCTTCTACGAAAAGCTTCCCCGTGGACCAGCACCAAAGCGTTCGGCAAAAGGGCCTTTGGAGTGGTATCAACAACGGTACATGGGGGATAATCCATCGCCAATGCGTGAGTTACAAGATGCGATGCAGTTAACAGCATCGGAGAAGTGTGAGGAAGATCTTGAATTGTTGCTAATATAGCCCAGCTCTTGTGCACCTTATCGGAGGGCTGACCCTACTCGGATACTCGTTCAACTACTACTTCCACTTGCGTACGTGCCTTGTCCAAGGACCTACTTGTCTCAGAGAGAAAACTGACAACACTGCAGGACACCACAAGAACAACGCCCACTAAAGCGGAATAGAGGAGCCGCGCTGAGCAAGTGGATAGAAGTCTGTGTCTGTATTGTAAATAAAGGCAATCGAATACTGTCTGAAAGCACTTTGATCTTGGTATAAGCTGTGGCTGTCTGTTGACGTGATATGCCATGAGTGATGACTGTAACATGCTGCAACGCAAAGTGAAATGCTCTCCGCCTAATCCTCCTTTAATGATTCACTCTGAAATATCGTGAGCGCCACCCGAGTTGATCTGAGCACCTTCCGGCCCGTATTCCGGTCGAGCGGTGGATGCGGTCGGCGTTCTGTGCCATCAGCGGCAGCCTCCGAGTAGCTGGGCGGACAGGTCTTGGCGCTCTCTCCCGAAACGTCCAATCGTCAACCGCACTCCGTCCCCTTTCACCACATCTCCCCTGCTTTTCACCGACCGCTGCGGTCGCCATTATATTTGCATCTCGCAGTTGCTCGAGGGCCCTTGGGCATTTAATTTGACACCTCGGTTGCCCACTGCTTTCGCCGGCTCACCCTTCACCCTGAGTCACGACCGGCCCGCCACGTAACTGACGTACCGACGTGACCCCCTCGCGCATCGAGACAGACACAGCACCCTGTGACCGTGGCGCCTCTCTTCTTCTGACGCTAGGTATTTGGACTTTCCATTCCGCACCAAAATTTCCGCAGGCGAAGGCACGGCTTCCTCCGGAGCCTTGCAGCTTGCCCGCATGTCTCCGCCACTTGAGTCTCCAACTGATGAAGATATCTTTTCTGACCGTGATTCCGGCATTGTCGTAATAGCTCCGAAAACTGTTATGGCCCAGCAGATAAGCCACGATGTGGTAGACCAATCTCAGTCGATGGGCGACTCCTCGCCCGTCGACGTCAATGCGAACCAAACCATCTCGAGCATCGCCGGTAACGGCAAAACCACTTCCGATGACCAATACCCCAACCGAAATGAGTACATGGACTCTCAGACAAACGTTGCCCCAGTGGAGTCTCTGCGCGCATCGTCGACCGAGCCTCTCACGAATGGCACCATTCCCCACGAAGCCCCAAATTCAGATTTAGTAAGAGCCAGAGGCTGTGGAACTGAAACGATAGTAGCTCATAACTTGCAGAATGATACCACAGGCGCTGGAGCGATCGCCTCTGGTCCCATCGATATGTCTAAAACCGCAGAACCAGATAGTTCAACAATTGGTGATACTGGAGAGCCTTTGGGCATGGATGAGACTGCCGTCCAGGCGCAAGCTATAGATGCCAGTGGAGGGTCTGATACAGATACAAGCAAAGCAGAAAGCATCGAACAGAGAGATCAGAGTACTTCCGGGCACGTTCGATCCAACTCCGTTAAGAAACCAATATCATTCAAGACTGTGTCTGTAACCAAGAATTTTCTTGCGAAGTCTGCCGTAGTCGGTCAAGCTGCAAAGGCCGCTGGGGACAAGAGTGAGAGCGACTTGCTTGGCCTGCTTAAGCTTTCACTGACGCGTCGTAGCTTCACAGGGAGGAGCTCTGAATGAGTCTCGACAGCAGACACCACGACCGCGATTAGTAGCCAAGTCTGGGGGCGGACTCCGAGACTCCTTACCCAAGACAAACAAACCCAATGGCAAAGGTCCAGACCCTGCTCAAGTCTGGAATAAAAATAGGCGTAGGGATCTGATCTTCGTTCCATATAACGAATTTTGCAGCTGCTAACGACATATTAGCAACCCCACCGCCCCCGCCCAAACAGTTTACGGACGAAGAACTCAAGCAGCAATACGGTATTCATATGGCTACCCGACTTCAGGCAGATGAGAATAGCAAAGAATCAAAGTGGGCGGATATTGATGATGACGAGGATGATTGGGCGCCCGAAACGGTTGAATGGATTGATGGCACTAAATCCATGCTTGTGCCAACCGAAAACCAGCCGACGCCTGCTGATGAGCGTCCTCCAGCTGCGGACCAGCAAGATACTTCCCAAAATCTAGCAAAGCCTGCGGATGCCTCTGTGCAGCGCTCTGCTGTGACTGGTACGGCCAAGACGATTCTCAAACCCGGTGGTGGAAATCAGCAAAAGGCAGGTCTGGTGCTTAAGGGAATACCAGAGGCGAAGCCTTCACTGGTTGCCAAACCTACCACAGCCGCCCCTCAAAAATCGCCGTGGGCCCAATTGCCACCAGTTGAGAAGGTGTCACCAGTGCAAATAAATCCGCAACCACCACCACAGCCCCAGCCCCCAAGGTTCCAGCAGAAAAGCGCGCATGGCTTTGATGCAATGCCGCCGCAGCCGTCACCTGCTCGGGAAATTGCTGCAGACGATTTCGATAGATCATGGCGTGAAAACGAGCGGGGACATAGAGAGCTATTCGATTCCAAGTCGGGCAAGTACGAGCCAGTGCCCGAGGGTCGACGGGGCTCGGTCAGACATGAGCAAGGGTACCGCCAACCAGCAGTCTTGCAACGACCTTCGCAGCCAGGCCACGCTGCGCCGGCAGAACCTTCGCCAGCATTCCAAACGTCACGTTCTAGCACACAAGCTGACGGCACGCCTTGGGGCCGACGTCGCACCTCTTCGACCGTCAGTGGCGGCAGTGGACAGATTGGTCGGCGCATGTCAATAACCCGACCATCGGATTATTCTCCTGCTATTGATGATGCACGGGCCTCGCCGTCAATAAGCGGATCCGACAATGCGATGGCTGGGCGACCGAAGGTGAATGGCGGACAATGGCCGAGTCATCAATCAGAGGCTATTGACAAAGCCCAATTGTCGTCCGCGTCTGTTTCAGTGACGTCACCCGCGGATGAAAAAGTGCTCCCGGCCGCAGCCCCTGCGAGCCCTATTGAAGACATGGCCGAGTTGCAGAAGCGAGTAATGCGTGAGAAGCGAGAATTGGCCAGGAAGCGTAGAGAAGAAGAAGAGGCCAAATTGGAAGCAGAGAAGCGCGAACGATTGAGGCAAAAGCTGGAGGAACTCGGGCCAGTCCCCGACAAGAAGAGATCGCAGGATCGGAGACACGACCAGCCACAACAACAACAATCCGTTACACGGGCGGGTGAAACAGCTATTGTGACTCCCAGCGAAAAATCTACATTCAGCACACAATCAACAATAGCAAGCGCGTCGTCAATAGCAACGTCCCCACCCAAGCCCCCTGTTCCAGCTTCTGATGGCGAAATTACGCAATACGGTTCCATGAAGTTGCACCCTCCGCAAACATTTAAAAGCACTTCGCACCCCGAGAAGTCTGCTCCTAAACCTTCTCCCGAACAACCTTCTTCTCAAGCTCAGCTTCTGCCTTCTGTTCAACAACCTTCACCTCATTTCCAGCAACCTTCACCTCGCACTCAGCATCTTTCTCCTCATCATCAGCAGCTTTCACCGGCTGCACTACTGCCGCCTGGGACGGTATCTAGTTCTTCAAGCACTCTTCCTGACAGCAATTTGCACCGACCCAATTCTCAAGACTTGAGCACGAGACAGCATCTCGCCGACTTTGACAACTCACGCTTTGTTCAGCCAAACACCAGAGACCGTTATCAGGTCTCTTGGAATTCGCATCAACCAGCTCGTTCAAATTATTCAACCTGGTTACCTAACAACATGCCTTCTACTATGCCGACTACCCTGACTGTCGTCGGTGAAAATTGGCCCAACCAGGGTTCTGGCACCACCCAGGGAGAAACTTGGGCCGCTCGCGATGGCGCCGCCAAGCTTCGCCTCAGCAGCGGCAGTTCCTTTTCTCCGACTTATGGTCAGTCCGCAGGACAACCAGGTCCTGGGCCTATTGCCCCGCCTAACTCCAGCGCGGGCTTGACTCCGAGCCAAGTTTTTGAGCAGCAGCCTAATGCTCTTCACCATGATCATCAGTCCGCCACTACTTCGGCCACTTCTGCCACCGCCAAACCGACCAATTCATCAATCACTCCTCGCGCCCTCCGATCTGAATGGGAGAACGAGGCCGGGGAGTTCATCGAGGTCAGTCCTGAGGTGTACAATAAAATGAACTTCGTTCAGAAGGAACAATATGATGGTGCCAAGAAAATGTACGAATGGCGCAAAATGAGGCATCAGGGTCGCTTGACCGGCCTTCCCTCTTTACAGGAGAAATTTGTGGAGCGCAAGTCCAACACACTCGACTTCAAACAGAAGACTGGTGTGGTTGAGAACATTACTCATGGCGCGACCAGACCCGAGGCTGCTTCGACCGAAGCTCAGACTCCTGCTGCTCCAAAAGCAACAGACCAGGCCAACGGCACCGCGACCAAGCCAGCTGGAGACTATGTCCCGCCTCATATGCGCAATGTTAAACCCAGGCCTGCTCCGCAGCCAACCGATCAGGTCAATGGTGTCGTCGCCGACAAGCCGGCTCAGGATTGGGTCCCGCCGCATAAGCGCAACGTCTCTCCTCGACCTGATCCGAAACCGCTTGAACAGCTTACTGCCGCTACTGGCAACAAGCCAGCTCAGGATTGGGTCCCACCACACAAGCGTAACGTCTCTCCTCGACCTGATCCGAAACCACTTGAACAGCTTACTGCCGCCACTGGCAACAAGCCAGCTCAGGATTGGGTCCCACCGCACAAGCGCAACGTCTCTCCTCGACCTGATCCGAAACCACTTGAACAGCTTACTGCCGCTACTGGCGACAAGCCAGCTCAGGATTGGGTCCCACCGCACAAGCGCAACGTCTCTCCTCGACCCGATCCGAAACCGCTTGAACAGGTTATTGCCGCTACTGGCAACAAGACAGCTCAGGGCAATCTTCCATCGCAAATTCACAATGTTACCGCCAAGGCTGCACCACAGCCGATTGGTCAATCGAATGATATTGCGAAAACTCCGTCGCAGGATTGGGTCCCACCGCACAAGCGAAACGTCATGCCCAGACCTGATACACAGCCAATTGGTCAGCCTGCTGCTACTGCGAAGCCGGTTACTCAGGATTATGCTCATCCGCACATGCGCTATGCTTCCAACGCGACTCCAAAGATGTCTGTTCAACATGGTGGATCATCTATGGCAGCTCATCATGGTACCACGTATGGGGAAACTCCTCTCCCAGAGACCTCTACTGCACCACCAGCTTTCACTGAAGAGAACTCGTTGCATCAAGCTCAACCCAAAGTTAGCATGCCTGCCACGCCTCCGAAGCCGTCTACCGAGCAGACATCACAGCAGGCGCCCCACCAACAGGCAATTGGCAGTGGTCGCCCATCGCGCTTCTTTCCGACTGTTCTTCTTTCCGAAACCCCACCCCCAGACGGCATGGGTCATCCTGCGTACGACGGCAATGTTGAGAAACCTCGTGTCTGTCTTCCCAAGACCATTGTGGTTAAGTTGCCACCTACTCAGGTATCTCAACCAGCACCAGTCCAGCAACAAGCTCCTTCGGTTCAGAAACACGTGCAAATCCCAGCAGGTGCTGTACCGCTCGTGAACACAACTGGATGGCAGTTCAGGATCAATCAGCTGGTAAATCCGGCAAAGATCGCGATGGCCGCTAAAACCCAGCAAATCGTCGCTACTACTCTAGATCCTTCAACCAAACAGCCACTCGATGACAGCACCAAGCACAATGCTGTGCCCGTTTCCTTGCCAGGTATTGCTACTATCATCTTTTATTTCGACGATGACTCTGCTGCGACCTCCAAGATCTCTGCGGACGTGCTCTTCGAGGACAGAGAATTCGGATCTTTGCCTACTGTCAAATTACCCATAATCGTCACACTGCAGATCGATGATTCGAAGCCCATGACGCTCTTGAGCATCTATCCCAATTCCAAAGTCAACCAGCCACGTGCTGTAGATTCCGAGACCACCAAAGACTTTGTTGAATCCCACAAAGGAAATCTCGATCACACCGAGTCCGCGTCCATGCGTATCAAGTTGCCTGGCGATGAAAAGGCGAAACCTGTTGCTACTTCTTCGAGCGCTCCAGCCAACAAGGTCGAGCCGGCTAACAGTGGTCCTGCGAGAGATGCTCGTGCTGGTAACTCCAATTCCAACTACCCGCGCCGCAAGAAGACCGAATGGGCCCGAGTTCCAAGGCGTCGTTGATTAACATCAGCAATCCTTGCTGTCTTTTTATTTAGTGAATTCAGAAATCGGCATGACGGCACTGAGCGAAACTTTGATACGATATTCCATTGAGAGTGTTTTTCACACAACACTGAGCGACACGACTCGAATGAGCCTTTGCAATGTGCTCCTATGCCTTGCTCATCCATCATCTAATTACAAAACAATCAAGTGCGAAGTGTGAACTTGTTTCCCTTGTATTTCACTAGTCTCCCAACTACTGTGCACACAAGTCTGACAACACTGAACCCATCACCAACCCGGCCTACTATACATGGTGGTATACGTATCGATCCACGACTACTCATACACAAAATTGCACAAAAACAATACACTTGTCGGACTTGATGTTTTCTCGAATTGCACTCTGGGCGTCTCTGTACGATTGGCGGTTTATCACACATCGACTTGCTAGCCGCGTGCGTAAAGAGCTAATCAACACATCGATGCCCTTATCTTCGCAGCGATATCGACCCTCTTCTCTCGGACTGTGTTTTATCTGCGGGTTATTCATCATCGTGGGATCTGCTACTGAAATGGAAAGACTGACACTTTGCTGCTGTGCCAGTGATACTCAATGAAGGGAGCCGGTAACTATGCTGCTATACCGGCAGAAACATGCTGAAAGGAGGAAACCGGGTACTTTGCTGCTGTACCGGTGGTTGAGAAATGCTGACAGGAAGCCCTGCTAATTAGCTGCGTTACTGGGATGAGCCTGACGGGAAACGGCCTTCCGGCTGCTGTACTGTGGATTCTGAACGGGAAGTGGCTACTATTGACCGCGGTGGTTATTATTGTCTGATGCTTCTCTGGGCTGCCTCATTGGCCGAGAGAAACACTTTGCTTCACATGAGGTTCTCTGCTTTGATAATTAATTAGTTCAATTATGTTGAAAATTTCCTTCTCTCCCTTGCTGCTCTGATTAGTGACCGTGGTGGCTCTTCAGCCTTGCTGTAAAGTTCTTTAGTACCCTATAGTTGCAATGACTTCCGACCGATTCGCTCCACTTTGTCGTTTAATCCTGAGGCCTATGCCAATGCTCAAAGCTAACAGGGTCCTGAAAATACTGCGCCTGCCTTCAGTCGCACCAGGCTGTGACCGATCGTCAGAGCGGTCATATATTGGAAGGTCTCCGTTCGTCCCTCCCAGATCCGGCACGACGAGGTTGGCTAGAAACTCTTGCTCGTTGGTGATTGGGTGGGGATCTCGGCACCGTACAGTTGCGCTTTCACCTCTCGACGCAGTCATCATTATCGGCTAATAGACTGATACGGTGCGACACATCTGATTATTTCCAATTGTTATACGGGCATAAGTAGACATGGTAGGAGACTCTGGCAGGAACCACGCGCCCACCATTTCGATACTACCGTTGATAAGGAAGCCTTGATACATCCTTTATCTCAATGAGACTGGCTGTAGCTAATGATTCTCAAGCTGAGGGTCCACCGAGTTGCTACTGTTTCTACAGACGCTCCATTTTAGCTTTTCAGATCTAGCAAATAGATCGGACTTCGTTTCCAATGAACTTTGAAGCTACGAAAACAATCTAGCGGCTTAGAAATGCATCTCTGACCTCGTTCCTTTATTGAGATGGTCTCGGCTTCGTGACGAGGCCTTGCCCTGTGCCTGCTGTGTACCCCATTTCCGAGTTTCCTCTCCCTCCCGTCATTCCTTGACCGCCCGATCTCCACCAGCGTTTGTTCCACTCCTCCTCCTCGTCTTTTCTGGGGTATCTCGATGGGACCTCGTCGGCATGGCTCATTTGGCCATTATGCTTGAAAGTGAAGATGTACTTGTTGCACTTGCTACAGTGGTGTTCATAGTCGTTCGACATCTTCCTCCACATGGGAGCCCAGTAACAGCAGAAGAAAGGCAACCATCCGATAGCGCAGCCGAGCCGCCACCATCTGGACAAGCAGTCAGCTTTGACAATGCAGCGCAGTGTACGACGTGCTTTAGGTTTGGATGGTAGAGACACGTTGAAGCGCAATCGATTTCACCTACCTTGTCACATCACTTTCGACCATATCGATTTTGGTCCATCTCGGGTATTCACATGCAGTGCAATCGACAATGTCCGGCTTTGGACCCAGGCCGTTAGCTGGTCTAACAAGGCCCGCGTTTGTTATGCGCTGCGTTGCATAGTCTGCAGGCTCGGCGTGTTGCGGAGACGGTGCGGCGGTATAAGGTGGAGTCGGTTCCGATGGATTAAATGGACCGCCCCTATAGCTTATCAGCAACATAGCCTGTAAAGGTTGAAGACACGAATTGATACTCTTTAGGAATGTTGATAATGTCCATGGTGAGAGTCTCCGTAAAGCATTATTTCATCGCACAATGGGGGCGCGGAGGTCCATATAATCAGGTCTGATAAAACGGAGCGGCTGGAGCGCCGCGACTCAGCCATGATCCATTCGGATTGATCTGCAAAGGTCTGTCAATGCATAAATTTTGGGGGCCGAGCGAGCATTATTAGTACTAACCCTACCAACCGATTAGTTAGCAATTCAACCGAACCATCCGTCGAAAAAAGCGATAATTAGCCAAAGTGCTAAAAAGGTCTTTGGGTTAGATTCTTGAGCTATTGCCAGAGACTCAAAAATCCAAAATGTTATGCGCTGAACACCGCATGTGCGCAGACGCTGGAGACATGGAGAGCTACATCACCACTGGCTCGGAGGAATTATTGGTCCATCTTACGGTGACCCAAGCCTCCTTCTCTTGAACGACTTTCGGTGGTAGGCGTAGGCTTAATCTCCGAGCCAAGCCAAATGTGCAGTATAACAAGCTGGCTGAAGAAGTCTTAAGGATGATAGGCAAGATCAGCGAGGCGCGTGCAGGAGGATCAATATTCGCCCCCATCATACAAACCTGGAATGCGTTTCAGCTGTTCATGCCGACCAATGAAGTGGGCCTAACTACTGCCTACCTTAGTCTCCCCATGAGATATGTGCAAAATTAAATTAATACAACGGGCGATGCCCCCTTCCGATCTCGTCAGCTCTACTAGAAGAGAGACTTTACCCAAAAAAAAAAAAAAAAAAAAAAAAGGAAAAAAATTTCGCCACAGAGCTTCAAGAAGAAATTTGCTAACGGCGCTCAACATCAACGACTAGAACAATTTCATTGTGATTTGTGACAATGCGCCTCCTGGACGTTGATGCAGTAGGAAACTTGCAGCAGGCAGAGACTCGTCTACCAACTTCATGTCAGTGCAACTGCTGTTGCCAATCACGCGGCTCGTCTGAAACGATAGCGAAGTGGCATTCTGATGTCCACAAAAGCGCAGATGGACCACAATACGCCATTTTGTCGCATAAATGGTTCGACGAGGAAGTAAAACTGGAAGATCTCAATGCGTTGAACAATTTAAAAGATGATCGGAACTCCCCCAAGATGCAAAGCGCGATCAAGGTCAGAATGTTCTGTAAGATCGCGAGACAACGTGGCTACCAGTATGCTTGGATGGACACTTGCTGTATCGACCAGAAAAATCCGGTTGAGTTGTCTGCGTCAATCAACTCGATGTATCGCTGGTACAAAGATGCCGGTGCTTGTTTCGTATACCTCTACGACTTCGACTCTCGCGGCTACTTATACGTCTACAACGACGGCAAAGAGCAGGCCGAAGAATGCACAGACCCAACCAGAAGTATTTGGTTCAGCAGAGGCTGGACTCTACAGGAACTTGTGGCGCCACCGAATGTTGAGTTTTTTGACAGGAATTGGGTACCAATAGGAAGCAAAAGAGCTGAAAGAGGGGAGAAGGCAGCGCTGAAGAAGTCTCTTCGGATCGGGGTCGACGATGTGTCTCGGGTTACGGGTATCCATAGAAACGTCTTGTTGAACTCCGATTTAGTGAGGTATATGAGCATCGCGAATCGCATGTCCTGGTTCAGAAGCAGAGAAACCACGGTGCCAGAAGACTGTGCTTATTGCCTCCTTGGTATCTTCGGTGTCAACATCCCCTTACTGTACGGAGAAGGAGCCGAGCGAGCCTTCCAACGACTGCAAGAAGAGATCATGAAATACTCCGATGATCATTCACTGTTTGCGTGGAGAAGCCCGGATGGCAAAGGGAGCGCGCCGACGGGATTGCTCGCTCCATCACCAACATGTTTCGCAAACAGCGGCGCATATTACCACAAGCCCGTTGACCCCTACAACAGCCTGCCCTTTTCGATGACGAATAAGGGTGTGAACATCACCTTGAGACTGATGGAATATGGCGATAGGAAGATTGCTACACTCGACTGTGCAGGAGAAGGCAACACTTTCTTGAGCATTTGGCTTCAAAACGCTTCGGAGGCGGCGAAGCAGTACAGTAGAGTAAACAGTGACCGTTTTTGCATAGTCGAGGCACCAGGTGTACCTTCGACCATCTTTGTGCATCCTCCTAATAGCATTTAATCTGGGCCGTAAGGGACCCAACGCATTCTGAAACCAGATTGTGTAATAGATGCGTATTTCTGCTTCTGAATTTTAGAGAAGACCTGGTGGAGCAAGTCAAAGATTGTTGTGTAGCATCATCGGAATACCGTCACTCGGATGCGCGGAGGATGCTGAGATGGTGGGCAGGTGGAGAAGCCTCAGCGCGCCAACTTCCTCTCGTAACTCCTCTGACAGAATATGTCATGATGAATCATCACCATAGTTAGCTACTTTCGTCTTACGACATGTGTGTTTATGTCAATCGCTTCCTCGCTTCTACCGTCCACGTCGTGAACGTAGACGACTTGATGGCGCGACAGTCGATTTCACGTCTTCGAATACGTGCGGGACTTGAGTGACAGAGCGTCATGCCGTCAACGTATTCTTTCAAAGCTTTCGAAATTACCTAAAACGATTGCTTCAAAATCTTCCTTAACCTAAATATACTGCACATTCACGGTTTCAAGGCATTTGAGAAGCTGTTCACTTGGGGAACGTTCATCGCGTCGTACATCATGTAACCTACTTGCATCGTGCTCTTCGTTGGCTTCAAGCTGTACCATAAATCACACTAGTACACGGGATATTTCAGGTCTGGTCTGACACAGTTGATCATCCCAGAATATGCCTCGACGATATTGACTTCTTAGTTCATCTCAAGAAGTTTAAGGATGATGACAGGCAGGGGAATCCGATTTTTGCGACGAAGATCTTGCCACCCTTGAAGCATTCAGATCAAGGGCCAGGTCTTGCTGCTCCAATTGGCTTTGTGTTGTAATCGTGTACGTCGAATTGCACGGACGGGGGGAGTCACCGGATATCGCCTGCCCTGATATCGGTGTACGAGAGCTGAACACCATGGCATAGGCAAAGCGTTCTGAAGGAGCTTTGGGGCCATAGAAGTTCTCGAATGCTTGCTTGAGGCGGCTTTGGACGGTGTTGTCCTTGCGGGAAACGGACTTCCTATGTCGAATTACATCGGCGAAAAGTCCCCAATGGAAGTCTCTAAATTTCATTAGGACGTCCTAGAATTCATTTCCATCCAAGTGATACATCCATTCCTGGCTCAAGGCTATCCTCTGTGAGTTTGCAGGGTTCAACCGCGCACACTGCGTCGATGGGTACCCACCTTTGTTGGTCTCACAATCCTCCACTTTGCGAGTCACTGTCTTGCCAACTGTGGACAGATCCTCAAGCCGCTCTTCAATGATCTTGAGCCAAGCTTTCCCCTCTTTTCTTTAACGGGTACTGTGACTGCTCCGTACTCGCTCGCAACAGGCCTTACAAGTCTCCTCCAGATCTGTGATCAGTTGGAGAACACGCGTAGATTGTAAGTGTAGAAGACGCGTAGGAGCAGTATTCCGTGGGGGGATGAACTCTTGTGCACGAGGGGCCTCAAGGTTGGTGTTAGGAGGAGGAGACTGCGCGCCATGTACCAATGGGGCTTTCCCATATAAAGGTGGTTTCAGCTCCACAACTGAAGTCGAAGCCTGTGTGGAACCGCGCCTGCTTGTGTCAGGAGGAAGAGGCTGTGGAACGTGTGTGGATACTGATGGAGTTTTCCTGAGGAGCATGCGTCGGAACCAGGATTGCTTAACCCGGTCCAAGTTCGAATCCGAGTCTATCTCCATCGCATCAGCAGGGTAAAAAGAGGCTGTGTGAGGTGACAGACCCGCTGCATTACGGTACAAGGCACAAGGTAACTGCTCTCATCTGCAGCTACAAATGCCGCGGTGGAGACCCATGCCAGGTAAAAGGATTAGCCCAGAACGCTCCATCACAGCCATCTCTCAGACCCTGCGGCACTAACCTCGATTTAGGATACGCCTCTAACGAATCAGTCATGATAGTAGTTACCAGCATGCAATCACGATGATTTCCATCAGGTCCACGCACTCGGCTGCGAACTCGACTCGCCGCTCTTCCTCGGTTGGGCGCACGGCAGCGCCCAGCTTGCGCAGCGTTGGTTCTGGGTATCAGGTGCCGACCGACTTGGACCGCGTAGAAGGCGAACAAGGCTTCACGGACTCGCCACAAATTGCGGGACGCTCGAGCGACCCCATCGATGAAGAGACGCTGTGGGATGTCTGTATTACCAAAGGGCAGCCAAGCAGCGCTTCGAGTCACGCCATGCTAGTTCAACCCTCGTCTTACAATGCGAGATTGCTACACTATGTCGATGCGCTACGCTACAAAACAAACGGGCCAATGGAAATTGGGGTCATTGAGTCTTCGAGTCCGAGGAACATGGACCTTGTAAATTTCAACAATCGGCTTGCAAAGTACTAAACAATATTCTTGGAGTAACAGAGTGTGAGCGAAGAGGACACCGTCGGGCTTCGAAAGGTACTGCACGATCAAGGTAAATCGCTCGCGTTGTGATCATCAACACTTATTGATCAGCCAAAAATAGCGGAGACAATCAGGGATATGGAATGCATCAGATCCCTTGACTATTTGAGCGCTGCAAAAAAGAAGAAACGCTAGGGCCAGTGCTACATTGGCCACAGTGAGTCCTCTCTGTCCGCCTGCGACTCGGTACGGTCAGCTCTGGGCAAGTTGCTGCCTGTGAGCTTGATAACGGCTCTCATCTTTCGGCAGACAGGGTATTTGTCACACATGTGTAAATGAATTCGAGTCCGCTCCAAAGACAATGTGCCCATGGTTCGGCTTGATACGGATGGTATCTCGCGATACTGAATTTTAGATCCTAGCCTCCGCGGCAGTGGGCCACGCAATAGCTTACGCATCGTATTATCATGTATTGAATCTCAATACTCCAGCTCTCTGTCTCTCTTTAATCCGATTCTTTCTCAAATTTCACTTGATATCATATTATAAACAGAGTCGTCTAGGTCGAGATCGAGTAGAACGGCACAGATCAGAGCGGTGAATAGCGTATTGCCAATCCAGTCGACACGAGCGAGGGCAGCGGTTCCTTGCTATGCTTGACGCGCAAGAAGACCACCTCATCGACAAGCACGACGGATCAGAAGGGCAGATTAGTGTAAAGAACCATGGCCTAAGATAAGGATCGTTGGACGCCCTGGACGTACTCAAGGGGTGATTCGAAAACTCAGGGACGATATCGATTACAATGTAGATCAGGACCCCGAGGAACTGGCAGGGGAGAAAGGGTGATGATGGTGAAAAAAGTCCCTTTGGGATGACGTCCAAGAAGCGACTCTGGCAAGGTATACATTGGACATCATTTGCGAAGTATCACAGAGGTCCATCTTAGAAGGTTTGTCTTGCGCTTGAAGTTTGGCGCCGCTAAGATATTTTGCTCAAGCCAACGAGTACACTCGTTGATAGGTGCGCCTAGTTTTCCGCAAATTTTGAATAGAAAAGCGGTAATGAACTTGAAAATTCTAACTGATTTTAGCTTAAACACTGCAGTACTACCAAACTCAGAAAACGTTAAAATCACCCAATAAATCTTAGCGGAAGATAAAACTTTGGATTGGATCTCCGCACTTAGCAATTACCACTGACGTCTCAAGATCTGCCGACTTCCACGCAATTCGTGACGCTAATGTCATGCATCGGCACAGTTTCCGACGCTCCATCATGAACCTCATGTTGAGCTTTTGCCCTTGACGAGCCCCACGGATTACCCTCCGGATCGGACGGTCTACAAGATTCATCGCACTTACGAAAGCTACTATCTCTGGCAGTTTTAGATCTCTTGAAGGAAAGGAAAATCCTTCGGAGAGAAGAGCAAAGTTCAGAAAGGAAGCGGCGTCCATGAAGGAAGGGGGCCATGGCGGGCAGAGAAGCTGAGAGGACTTCGACACCAGGCTCAACGCATGTCCAGCTTGCAATGCTTGTAAACCCTAGAGTGCGATCAGCATGGGTCAAATAAAGTGCAGATAAGTCTACGCACACGTGATATCCTCAAGATCCGCTCGTACGATGACCACCATGCGGATTATAGCGATGACGACCGAGAGACCTCCGAGCAGGAAAATACCAGCAACGCCAATCTTCCTGGCCATCGACATCTGTAGGCGCCATATGCCCGAGACCGGCAAAGCCAGAATAATGACATCTAACGTGATATTGGCACTCTGAATTCCTTTAACATATATCAAGGGATCGATACAGTGTCCGTGCGGAAGCGTTGTTAGCCACGCCTTCTTGATCGGATTGCACTGGAATATCGCAGTGAACATGTTCGCAAAGAACCAGGCTATTACTAGAGTGCCGACAATGTAAACACGCAGTCGAAATCGTCGTGTGTCGAATATGCGAACGTAAAAAAGGAGGACGGAGATCTTGATGAGTGTCAGAGCGGCACCGCAGCTTTGGTAGATGATGAAGTCCGTCTATGTGTAGAGTGTAAGAATGACTATTTCCCCGAATCTTACAGCTAGCACTGACCTTGGAGTATTCGACGATCTCGGTTGGCTCAAGAGTGAGCAGATGCCTGCCAAAGCCATATTTGACGCCTGTTCGGTAACACGTCAGTCGTTCGAAATTAGGGACCGGTGGCTCCACAACTCTGCCCTTCACGCACCACGTGCCCACAATCCGGCAGTAACAACAGTCAAGATCTGCACAGAATTAGCATGCTCTTCAAAGAAATGAACGCGTAGCGACTTACAGCTCCCAGGATGATTGTATAGTCATCCCATCCTAGGGCTAACTTCTGGACCTTTCGCGCCAGCAGTCGCAAAAAGATCGCGATACATGTAATTCCTATCGTAAATCCGATAGCAATGTAGGTTCTGAACCCGTTGTTCTGGTCGTCCATACTTAGTCGTTAGGCGCAAGACCGTTGCTTAAGGTAAGCAATCAGCGGTTTCAGTGCATGGGATGATTGCTCGTGGAATTTGAACTGCTGCTTCATGTGAGATATACCGTCGCAGGGAGTAGATAAATGTTCATTTCACTTCCGCAGGCGCTGAGACGATGCTCAATGCTTTACTAAAGCAGTATAGCGAGCGGCTGAGATGTTTGTTCAAACCAACGGAGCAACTGATAATTTGTACATGAGGTCTAGCCTGTTGCAGAAATTGTCCATCCTAGCTTGTGTAAGCTGAGTCGGTCATGTGTAAGTAAAGCATTGGTGCCTTAGGATGGTAGTGTATCCTGACTGGGCGGATGTTAGCATGCGTCTGGCGGCATGTTCTGTAAGTATCATCCACATCGGTTAATGGACATTCTAGATTGTACGAAGTTGGTGAGGACTCCGGATTGACCTGATTTAGCGTCAGCCAGCAACATGGACTACCTGCATTTCTGGTTTAATTCACAGCGCACCTGAGTAGCGAAGTTCGCATAGAGCTGGTGCAACTATAGAGACACGTTTGCTAACGTGGCAGTAAGCCATGCTCTTGTCTCTCTGGCATAGGGCTGTTCTAGATCATGATCGTAATGCAAGGTGTATCGTCCATTGGTCGGATTTTGAGTCATTCCGAAAGAAAGAGGGTAAAGCGGACACTTGGACATGGACGTGATCTAGGCACTACCAGGCACCTCATAGCTTAACGCGCGCGGCTTAGCCATTGTCATCGTTTGAGCAAGGCGATTGGGTGTATTTTCGAAGGGTTTGCTATTGTTTCCGCTGTTACGACTTTGCTGTTATCAAGTTTTACGCCCCAACTTTGTTTTGCCTTCAGCTTATGTACGACCAAATTGTCAGATCCCGCCGGTGGCTCGGGTTTTTACAGAGGCCCGACATTTGGCAGCCCGATTGGTAGCGTTCCTGGCGTACAGCATCTTCCAACGTCCAATGTGAAGCGAGACTTAGAGCTTATTTGTCAAACCAAAAAACAATCTTTTGGTAGGTCAGGTTGTACCATATACATCCTGACATTATTAGTCTCGGAGATTTGCCTACCAATGAGATGAAAGCCTCTGGCAAGCCTGTTCCGTACGCCTAATACCTGTTTAGGAACAATGGGATCAAAGCTGCTTAATATGTACACAAGACACGGCTGATATTAAGCTAACAGATAAGCCAGTATCACTCAAACAAGGGTAAACGCTCAGTGCGCGCACGGTACGTGTCCAGGCCTCACGCACGACGCAGGAATCGGACGTTGGAAGATGCTGTGCATGAGCGCTTATAGCGGACCGTGCCATAGGTAGTGTTCACATATTAGCTCTCTTGATAATGGTTCCATTGTTTCAAAATCGAGTGTCAAGCGTGCAGGATCGGCTAGCCAAAGGTCTCTATTCCCGTCAGTAGAGTCACCTCTAGAAGCTCATGATTCCAGGGTTGCGCTAGTAACTCGGACGCTGGTACAATATCGCCCTGCGTCCGATATTAAAACAAGTATCTCAACTAATTGATTTTATCAAATATCCACTAATTTAGCGATGCGCAATTGAAATCGGACATAAAAGGATGCTGTAGTGGACTCTGGTCTTTTTGATGTTCTGCAGACGGTGTAGGACTTGGGTGGAAAGTCAGTCCCCTTCAGCAAGACTTTGCGTCCTGTGTATTGACTAACGTGAGGCAACTATACGGCAAAGTCTTAAGGATCACCTGTCTACTGACATGTCTACGTCAGGGACAAATCAGCATCTAGAATACCCCGGGGTTAGTGAAAGAACAGGTCAAATTATTTGCAACGTGCCGTGCGGCCTGTGTGCTCCCATGTCTCAAGTCCCAATAACAACGATTTGTCTCACTATAGACTAAGTTGGTCTAGAAATTCTACAGTAAAATGTACCGAGGTCTGGAAGCGGCACTGAAATCACTGCTTTCACTCTGTACGTCTTATGCTTCTCTGGCCGATTACGTCTTCTATGCAACGTGGCCTCGAGCTGTGACTGCAGCCCTTACACACTCTTCAGACGGGTGCTACATAGAAATAGTGCACTTGAATTGAATGCATGCTTACTCTGCACTGAGTTCCAGGCCTGCACTAAACTAACCTGATGGGTGATCTCATAGCATTGAGTAGATACCGTTTCTAGCTTCTCCAAGTATTGGGGCATTCCTTTATCTACATGGCAAGTAACGAAGAAGGTTACATGCTTTAGCGAAATAGCGAGGAATCCAAAGTCTCGACGCCCAACGCACCTTCTTTCAGTGCCTTTCCGGTGGCAGACTCCTCCATCCATCGATACCCGTCAAGAATATTGAGACAGTTGCAGAAGTCGCGACAGGAACTGGGATCCGGTTACGGCAGCTTGCCGCGATCTTGGATTTCGCTAGTCGCCCGAACACATCATTCGTTGGATTCGACGTTGCGCAGCAGCACTTTCCTAGTAAGGAAGAGACGCAAGAGCCGATAAAACTTGAAGTTCACGACTTTACGAAACCATTTCCGAAGGAATACCAGGAGAACTTTGATGTCGTACACGTGCATTTTGTGAGCTACGTGCTACAGCTCGTACAGTTGGAACATTTAGTCAAGAACATCGTCCAGATACTTCGTCCCGGCGGTTACCTACAATGGCGGGAATGCAACGCGGGACACAGCTAGACCACACCTGAGAATCCCAAATCATATGTCGTTGCAGAGAAGGTCACTCGAGGCCTCGTTCCCGGCATTGCTGTTCCCTTGATACAAACCATTCAATCACTGCAGGCTGATCCCCCCCAGGCCGGCAAAATGGAGAGAGTCGCAGTGCCGACTTGATGCGAATCAGATACCTTGAGACCGTGTCAACGGCCGACCATTCGGATACACAAATAGACGTGAGCAAAAAGCTTGCTGTCATCTCTGCAGCTACCGTGTTTCTCGAGTCATGTATCAACCGCAATAAGACGGCAGCTGGGAATATGACCGGCGCCGAGAAGGAGAAGCTCAAGAAGGATGTCCGTAATCGTGACATTGTCATCAAACTTCCCATTTTTAGTCTCATAACTCTGTGCTTGAACGAATAGCCACTCCACACCCTTTGCTGGAAGCGTTTTTTTTGATCTCTGAATGCAATGAAAGCGTGGGATACACGTAGGACGTAGAAAATCCTTGAATACTCCTGCCTGGGTTTTTCAGCGCTCGTACTAAGAGCTGTACATTATTCCATTACGAGTCCTTCGAGTGGTTCTCCGGCGTACGGTGCCAATGATCAGCCACCGAGCCCAACATCTCCGTTGTGAACCTCTTGTTGGATTCGGAAAAGCGCATCCAGATTGCCGTAACACTATTCTCCGCCAGCGGTTCCTTTGGACTTAGAAACTGAAAGTGTATGACCGGCTTAATGACGCTCTGGTGATGCCAAGGTATCGTGTACGCGACCCAGTTGTCGACTCTGCCATCTCTAGCGATGGCGGCAAAGCCAACAGGCCCAGGGGAAATGTCGGACACTATGGGATGCGATATATCGGCAGTCATGGTAAGGTTGGTTATCGCAGCCCACCCAACAAGTTTCTCTTTGCTGCCTTGGACAAGGCTGAATGAGATCTGGGAAAGGGTCGGGCCAAGCTTCAGCTCCCTAATCTGAATGCTGCAGTGTCCAGACGTTGCAGGGCGAAGAAACGTGAGGCTGAGGTCAAGAGTATCCGGTTGGCGATATTCTGGTAGCGTATGCTCACAATGCTGCTTGATTGCAGATTGTATTATCGACGTCAGCAGGCCTCCATGGGCTGTATGTCGCTTCCCAGTGCCGTAGCAGTGATCGAGAGGCACGTTTGCAGAGTATGAATGCGAGCTTTCAGGGCTCACAACTATTGCATCCTGCAAGCTGATCGCCATAGCAATGATAAAGTCGATTTAATCTGCTCGTACTAACATATGAATTTCATAAAGTCATACAGTCTGATTCTGATACCATGGGGTGCTCCGTCAGCTGACTGCCTACTGATTTATCCGTTGCGGGTTGTTTGAAACGAACTTGACTTGTTCCAGTCGCATTCTGCACAGACCCCTATCCCGGATGGCTACAGCTTCAGGGATGTGGTCGATGTATTGGCCCGAACGGCCGTGATGAGCGCTCATCCGAGTGGCTGATGGAGAACTTGTGTTTTCATTCCTAGTCTCAAGCGCTCCTCGAAGTCTGGCAGTGGCGGCACTGAATCAGATATAGACCAATTTTGCCGAAAGTCGTGATCATACTAGTTATAAAGTGTGTCTTTGCCCCTTAGCATCGCGAGAGACAGGTAGCTGACACGATGGATCCGATGGCAGCAATCACAGATTTTATCTTTATTAATTTCGGAGAAGCCTTCAACTTTTTCCAATGGTGTCAACTTCTTTGCTTGCTTGTAGGCTTGTTTGTAGGATGGAGTATAAAAATCTAGTTGACGACTTAGCTGACAATACTCTAGATATCCTACTGTGTTGTCAAAGGCATTTATAACGTATACTGGCATCCGTTGTCCGATATCCCTGGACCTCCATTGTTTGCAATCAGTCGCATCCCGTATGCCTACTGCCATGTGAATGGCAGGCTAGCTACGAGCTTTCATGCTCTCCATAAGCGATACGGCCCCGTCGTGAGAACAGCACCCAATGAGCTCTCTTTTATTGAACTCGATGCCTTGAACAAGATATATGCCGAGCGGAAGAAAAGTTGTCCCGTCTTTCGGAAGAACTATGACACCTTCAACGAGATAAACAACCAGATATCGAATTCTCTCTTCCTTGCGGGTCATGAAGATCACGCAAGAATGAGAAAGGTTATCAACCCAGCTTTCTCGGATAGGGCGCTTCGTGACCAAGAGCCTCGGATGCAAAGTCTGGTTCAAAAGCTGATATTGCGGCTCGACGAGCATAGCACAAAGGGCGGTGCAATCGATCTAAATCAGTGGTATAACTACATTGCATTCGATATTATTGCCGATATCACTTTTGGAGAAGCCTTCAACACGCTCGAAGACGCAATGTATCAGCCTTGGATCAATTTGATCGGAAAGACATGGAAAGCAATAACATTAGCTAGTGCTATTAAGAGCGTCGCACCACCTCTATATCTGATTCGCATATTGTTGCCGACGGCTTGGATTTTGCAAAAGGAAGTGGACAAATTCAATCTTGTGCTCGACAGGGTCAAAGAAAAGATTGCTGTTGGTGCGACAGACCAGAAAGACCTTCTGTCTCTCGTCATCAAGAGCAATGGCGAGAAGGAAAAGGTCTCGACAGAAAAATTAGCGACGGAGGAGATTATTTCGAACAACACCTTGTTTGTGGCTGCAGGTACTGAGACAGTGACAACGTTACTATCATCACTCACCTATCTGTTGACCCAGCATCCGCAGATCATGGATAAGCTAGTCAAGGAGGTCAGGGGTAAATTCGAAGACGAAGCCTCCATGACCATCGAAAGTCTAGCCAGGCTAGAATACCTTTACGCTTGTATCCGGGAAGCACTCAGGCTGTTCCCTCCCATTCCCGAAGGTCTGCCACGGGTTGTTCCAGCGAAAGGCGAGACGATCAGTGGATACAATATTCCAGGCGGAGTAAGTGGTCGCTTCCGTTGCATCCCGATCGCTGTCGCTAAGTATGTTTAGACGTTCGTGCAAGTCAGCACATTTGCAGCAGTTCGATCTACAAGCAACTTCACGAAGCCAGACTCATTCATCCCTGAGCGTTGGCTAAAGAGGGACCCGCGCTTTCAAGCAGACAAGCTTGAAGTATCGCAGCCCTTTTCCATTGGCCCACGGAATTGTGTAGGTCAGAACATCGGCTTGGCTGAAATGCGCCTTGTCATGGCGCGGATATTGTGGCGCTTCGATCTGCGATGCCCATTGAAGCACGAATGGATGAATCAGTCATCATACCTGCTATGGGAGAAGAAGCCGCTTCCGATCGAGTTGATCTCAGTGCGAAAGGCATAAGATTTGGGCGCAAGGCTTCGTGCTACTCCGGCACCATTGCGGCCTCTGGGGAGAATCCGATCATATCTAACTGCTGTCGGTAATGATATTTGTTTTACGGCTTGCTGCATTAGCTCACGGCTGCCTGATCCAAGTGGCCGCATGTTGCAAGATGTAGAAAGCCGAAGTGGCACAACGTCTCGTTCCTTGTCGCCTGACCTATGATACGTAGGTAGATGACAAGGTTGAAAACCGCGCGTGACCTGAAGTTGTCAAGGACACCAGCCAACACTGATCTGTCAGGTCTGCCGTCGACCGCAAAACAGCGAACATTTCTGCACTTGTATGTGTGAGAATCAAAGAAAGGGAAGAGTGAGAGGTCGCGTTTAGGTTAGGGGTGAGCTCTTGCACAAAGTAGAATAAGGGGGTTTTCCTTAGCCGTGCTTCCATCTTGCCAATTAGCAACTGTTCTAGCCCAGTCTTGTTGGATTGCGCTGCAAACGGGACGAAGCCCGCGCTCTCTGTGATCCACGGTACCTACCCGAGGCATGACACCTCCTGAGTTCCAGAAAAGCGCCGGAAATGTCTTACAGCACGTCACTACGTCCAACGCCTACCTACAGGTAGGTTGGGCAGGTACAGCACCCCGTCAGTTCGGGGATTTGAATCCATTCGAGCTTTGTTTTTGTGACTTTCACTTAATATTTGACGTGATTACATGTTGTACTATGTAGCTCGTGCCGATGTATTTAGGCTAGGTTCCGAGCGGCTACTGTAGGTTGACCCAGTCATTGTCACAACATCGACTGGTGCTCGCCTTTGCATACCAATGCACGAGGCAAAGCTGACGTTGCTGATGGCCTTGTGGACCGTGGTGATCCAGCTGAAGGGAGCGCGGGGAGTTACAGTGCCGCTCCTTGCGTAACCAACCGTTCGCAGAACGATTTTCAAGCGAATGAAACGATGACCGAAGCAAAGTCGAAGTAAGTTAGGGGCGCTCCACGTCCACAAGATGCCGGACTTGACGAGAAGAAGTCAAGCGAACAGCCGTCACACTATCTCACGGGATGGCGGCTACACACCACTACCTTTGCGTTAGTTACCCGACGCCGCTTTCGAAGTCTCACGCACTAACTTTTGCCTCTAAGACTTTGCCTCGGCATATGGCTTGCGACATTGGAAATCTCCATCGTAAGCATTTCGCTGGTGTCAATTACCAATGACCCGCTTGGATTTAGCAGAAGTAGCTGGATCATCATTGCATACTTATTGACATATACATGTAAGCACAAGAAGTCAAAATCTTATCATGCCCCTCACAACTCATCACGTAAGACTTTTGATGTTGTATTGATTTTGACAGACTACTGGCCTCAACTGTATGTGCTAATTGAGCTGCTTATATACAAACCAATCCCTGTTATTCTGCCATGGATGTCATCCTTCTGAAACTCAGTGATGTATCAGCTCAACAGCCTAAATCACTCGGATCTCCATAGATCCGTGCTATGGCTGCTGAGGCATCCGGCAGGCGAAGCAGCTTGAGAAACAAGGAAACAGTGGGGCAGCATGTTCTGACAGCTTTCTGGTCATTTGGGCAAAGATCAGTGATCTCTTTGGTCGGAAGCTTTGTATTGTTGCGGCAGTGTTCATTTTCACCACCTTCTCTGGAGGATGCGGAGCAGCTCAGACGATTACTCAGCTGCAGGTCACTGCATTTCGTTCGAACGAGAAGTCGACTGGCGATTTGGCTGACATCGCTCCAGCATAGTATGTCGGGCTTTCCAAGGTATCGGAGGCTCTGGTGCCTAGTCTTTGACGGTAGTCATATTCTTTGAGATGGTCCCGCAGACAAAGTTTGCATAATACACATCTTTGGTCTCCGCCGTCTTTGCATTATCAATGCTCTTAGGTCCTATCGTTAGCGGGGCTATCAACAATAGTACCACATGGCGGTGGGCATTTCTGCTAAAGTACGAAGTGAGCCTTTCATTTCAGCCCAAATACAAGCGCTGACCGATTGAATTCAGCCCTCCTGCAGGAGCGATTGCTATCGCACTGTCAATACTCACGATACCGTCTCATTTCCCACTTCAGAATCAACAATCGAGCAAGGCACGCTATTCCATCAGCTTCCCTCCCGCGTCATCGCTGCAGAGACTTGATGGCTTAGGCTTCTTCTTGTTCCTTACGGCATGTCTCTTGCTGCTTACCAGCTTGCAGTTGGCTGAGCTGGGATATGCTTGGTCGTCTGCGGCGGCACTGTCATTACTAGTCATCTCCATCATGCTGTGGCCGCTCTTCCTTTTGTGGGAATGGTACATCACAAAGATAGCCAGCGTGGTAGAACCTATCTTCCCTTGGAGATTTGTGACCAACCGGGCGTGGATGGCTATGATATTGTACGACTTCCCTCCCTCGACTCAACTCGGTTGCTCAATAAGTTTCTATTCTGTCAGAGTCCTTGCTTACACGCCAACAGTACTAGTTCCCTTTGCGGTGTCACCTTTACGTTTCCTGTCATTGAAATCCCACTGCAATTTCAGTCCGTGTACAGCACCTCGCCTTTGCGAGCTGGAACAAGTCTTCTCGCGTTTGCCGTCACGACCTCTGTAAGATCTTTCGGGGCAGCCATGATCGTTTCGAAGCTACGCATCGCACCTATTTTTATTCTCATGGTGGGCGCCGCACTGCAAATTGTGGGTGCGACGCTACTATCGACCGTGCCCATCCAAGAGACAATCTGGAACCCGCAATACGGCTATCAGGTGCTCTTGGGATTGGGCATGGATGCGAATGGAGCATTACTTGCCGTAATGACACCTTTTGCTATCGAGAAAAGGGACCAATGTTTGTTTGACCTCATATGTGCATCTTACTTTGCACAAGCCCGCACTTCTGGGATCCTCATCAGGAACAAGTTTTAGAGCTGAGAGGAACGCAAGAATATTTGCAGCTGCCTCTTGCTGTCCGGGATTTGGTCTGACAGCTGAGACGAAAGGGTGATATTCATGAGCAGTTCCTAGCATTGCCTCGGTCGCCATGGCAGTCAGAAGCTGCGAAAAGATCGCCACACGCTTGGCTTAGTGAACAACTATGGAACCGAAAGCGCAGCTAGGGGCCGTGCCGCTCATAATCTCAAGACCATCCTTTGCATATGGGCTCGATGCATGGATACCGGAGGGTCTCATCGGTTCTTATGTAAGTCGGATGGGTCTTAACATGAACCGTGCGCACATTGACATCCCGCTTACCTTCAAGAACGCCTGCTATGTATGAGAGTGTCGATAGATTTCCAGATGCCAACATGCTTCCCCGAAGTGGGGTTCCGGGCGTCGTATTGAATTTGATCAAGGTCAGTATGTTCCTAATGATACCGGCCCTCACACCCGGATACCCTTGTGCTAGCGAATTGCACTGAACCAGCATCATTGTTTTGACGACTGTGACTGGCAAAGTGTGCCCCCGAAGAAGTTCCATGTGTGAATTTTTTTTTTTTTTTTTTTAAAATTGATCGCTTTTGTCGGATTGAAGGAGGACGTCGACATTCAAGTGTTGCTGCAGGGCGATTTGAAGACTGCCAAAGCGAGATGTACGAGTGTCGGCACTGCCACCGAATCCTGTACTTATACCATAAACAGTATGACCATCCTTGAGCTTCTGCTCAATGGGATCAACACTTTTCTGGACATTTTGCAAGATCTTCCGCTCTGACGTCAAGACAGGAATAGCATTGTACATGCAGGCTGCGACTACACTCGCAATGCCCAGATTTTGTCCGTCAACTCACACTGGCCTGTTGGAATTGAGGTGGTCTTGCAAAGAGAGCCATTCGTGATCTATGATACTGGTGTGCTGAAGCCTCATGAATCCTCTTGTGCGGGAATGTGCAATGAAATGAAATAGTATTCGCTTGAGAAGAGATTTTTGAGGACGCTGGAAGGCTTCGTTTCCAAAGGAAAGGACTGTATTTCTATAGCTGTCCTGGACACCAAGACTCTCGGATTGCGGTAAAGCTGATCTGAACGCAAGCCGAACTCAAGGTATCTTTCTACTGCTTTCGCATGCCATGAGCGAAGAAATGAACCTTTGCGCAACGCAGCTTCAGCATCTTGTCTTGACTTCCACTGATCTGGCTTTCGGCTGGTGCCGCGGGCAACAATTGGCCCATCACTGCCAGCAGGGTTTTCAAGTTGAACCATTGGCTCGAGAAATGCCAATGTCTGGAACGATCGAGGATGCATCGTTGACAGATGAACGCTCCATAGATGTCAGCTTTATTAGCCTGCGCAAGGCAAAGAGGGCAACTTGCAACTGCGAACAACCAAAGATGTGGGCAATGCCCATAATCGGGTGACGAATGCGATCTCGAAAGTGGCTCACCTTGCGCAGGAGGTCTCATGAACGGTCCAACCAGTTTGGGCCATCGCCCTGAATGTTCTCGTTCAAGACGCAGCTTGCGCTTTGATGAGAGCAATCAGCAATCCAGATTGCTCCGATCCTTACATCGGTTTTCTGCAGCGATTCATTCCAAAGAGGTTCGTAGCATTGCTACAACGCTGATCAGCCACTGCTAAGATTGAGGTGCCTTTGAGTGACAAACTTTCGGAACACCGTTTGCATGCATGGCCAAGATCGTCCATGAGTCTGGCGACGCGTATAGATTTTGTAAGGATTGGTGTTCTTTGATCGCTAATTGCAAAACGCAATCAGCCTTAGCACCGTTGGGATATTCGCGAATATGCTGGCACGGAATTTGATGCTCAGTCACTCGAAAAAGCGAGGATGATATGGTGATAGTATTGACGATAATCTTAGTACTTTTATTACATGAATGTTCATTAGGTACCACCCAATTGATTTAAAGATAAGCAGACAAGGTGGGTAAGATGAACAGGTTACTGACTAGCCCTCAGAGATTCATCTCCAGCTTTATGTACGGACGTATGTCGTGCTGGGCGTAGTTGCGGGCCAGTAGTTCTGTACCCATCTTTGGTTCACGTCTGGTCGTCTGGGCCATGCGACAAGCCTTGCCACTGGTTCTATCAAGGCAATGCCATTTGCAGAGTTTGTCCTCCCAAGATCTGATGTCTGGAGATGAAAGACCCCGAGATCGCGTGGCCTTGTGTTGATGCAAATATGATGAAGCTTACCTATGCAGCTCTCGGCTGAAGTTTTGGAGGCGGCACTAAGATCATACTAGCACGGCCGATGTTGTGCAGGGGAGCTCGTACGTCAGCGCCGGTACAGATACTACAGTGTGCCTCACGGTCAGATACTCATCAAGATCGAGATTCATTGGATCAACGTCCCGGACACTGGCGGTGTCAACACTCGCTAACCATCTGAACGAGGCAACGTTTGGTAAGGGTACAATTGTGGTGCTACCCGATGCTAATAGTTGTCCGCAATTTGTATGCGTGTTCTTCACATTACGTGCATAATTTAGTCACTCCTGTGACGGACTTTCATCCTTGTTTAATTGCATCACTAACTGAGCTTCTGCCTTGCTGTGGTTTGCGCCCTCTGCGGTTCAGATTGATCACAGAAGACATATCGGTATGTTCTCGTTCTTCACTGATCAGTGGTTGGAAGGGTTGAGAAGTCTTGAGCGGCATCTGCCTGCGATTGCTACAATCGCCGTGGTCATATTGACCTACTTCATTATATTCCATGATCCACTTTTGTCTATCCCTGGGCCTTCGCTTGCACGATGCTCCCCATTGTGGCTCATTTACCACTCCCGCAAGGGCGATATGCATCAAAGGATGATCGAGCTGCACCGGAAACATGGTAAACTGGTCCGTCTGGGACGAAACGAAGTCAGTGTATCGGATCCGGAAACCATCAAAGTGATCTACGGTTTGTTCGAGCCTTGCTGTTAGCTGTAAAGATCCGCGAAGATTTTAATCCTGAGACAGGTGCCGGCTCAAAGTTTCGCAAGAGCGATTGGTACAGCGTCTGGCAAGGACGCCGGAAATTTGACCTGTTTGCTGAACGCGACGAGAAGATACATCGGGCTCATCGCAGGCTAGTAAATCACATATACTCCATTGATGGCTTGAAGGATTTAGAGCCATATGTAGACGACTCGGTCAAGGTCTTCCTGGCCCGACTGTCTAAGCTGCAGGACTGCCCCATCAACATGGGCTACTGGGCGCAGTTGTTTGCATTTGGGAGGTACCATTAGTCTTTGGCAAAGACTGGAATAGACTAACATCTGGCAGACGTAATCGGCGAGATCACATTCTCAAAGAGATTTGGTTTCATGGATGCTGGCAGCGACGACGGTACATTTCGCCAGATAGATATTGCCACCAAGTCTGCTGCATGGATTGGCCAAGTCCCATGGCTGTACTGGCTTCATGATTATTTGTCTCCATATATAGGAAACCACTTGGGCATTACTGCACGCCATGGAAGTCTGCGCACCTTTGCAGCAACAGAGGTCGAATATCGGATGGGCCGTGGCAGTGATCATCGCGATATTCTAGAAAAGCTGATAGAAGTCCACAGAAACAAACCTGAGGAAATGGATCAAGCATCAGTTCTCTCCATGGCTACAAGCAATATCTTTGCGGGAAGCGATACAACAGCAATTTCTATCGCAGCGGTTTTATATCACCTCTGCAAGAACCCACTTTGTAAGGAAAAGCTGCTGCAGGAGATCAATGCCGTTCAGCAGAAAGGCCAGTTTGGTGAGTCCATTTCGCTTGACGTGGCTCGAAATATGCCATATCTTCAGGCATGTATTCAAGAAGCTCTTCGCTGTCACCCAGCTGTGGGAATGTCGCTTCCTCGAGTCACTCCACCAGACGGGGTCCATGTGGACGGCACATTCATTCCTGCGGGAACAGTCATTGGTACCAATCCATGGGTAATTCACCAGGATAAGTCCATATTTGGAGAAGACGCAGACAGGTTCCGTCCAGAAAGATGGCTGGGGAGCGATGCGGGGCAGATGGAGCGCTTCTTCTTCGCATTCGGTGCCGGCGCTAGACTTTGCATTGGTAAGACCCTGAGTTGGATTGAAATGTCCAAGGTCATCCCGCTTCTTCTCCTCCATTACGATCTCAATCTAGCTGATCCTCAATTGGAGTGGAAGGAGAATTGCTGGTGGTTTGTCAAACAACAAGACTGTCTGATGACTCTAAAAGCAAAAAAGACATTTCCGGAAGCCTAGGAGAATGAAAATGAACGATATAGCTATACACGTAAATTTGCGGTACCTGCTGTTAGATCTACCGAGAACGAGCGAGAATTTATTGTTATGATTTGCGTTTGAAGTAATGCTCACTGGAGAGAAAGTAATCCTTCTATGCAGACTAAAGTCTCCGCAATGCCATTTTATGAGGCTCCTGCAGCCAACGGTGCGGGAAGCTATTGGCGATTTGCACGCTCGATAACAGCGGCATGACAGTGAACATGTAGCCGGACTGGTCCTCGCGGATCGGCGATTCGTCTGAAAGCGGTGCAGTTTCAGATTAGGTTGGCTACAAAGGTCCCTACTAGGTAAGATAGGTACTCTCTAGTATGAACGCTATCCGCCCGGCTTTCGCCTTTCAGGGCTGAGAACCAACTTTAAAACTTACAGCCAGCCACGGAGGCGCTTGCGTATGCAGCAGGAAAGACTACCGACGGGTTTTATCCAGTATCTAGCGACACCTTCAACTACCTGTGGGTGTCCGTAGTACGTTGAGGGATGCAGGTACTGGCACTCGCAAGTAGGTATCCAAAGCCACTAATGTAGGTTGATGAGTAACAACGACCCAGTGTAAATTCAGCTTGCATAGCATGGATCCGTGTGGAACTTGCGCAGAAGTATCAACAAGAACCAACTTGATAAAGCGCATCCGAAGGAATAGCGCTCTGCAACAATAAGATAAGACACTTACCCACAGCTTCACTGTTTCCTCAAGAACAAACGGCTTTCAATTGCTACCAACTCAGCCTGGATCTGATGATGGCTCCCGAGGCGGACCGAACCTGTTTTACAGAAGAAGCCCCCTCCATGTGGAAGAGCCCTCTATCAACGCCTGAGTCATTATCGGAGCTGTTCGATATCATTCAAAAGAGCATGTTCGTCGTAAGCCAACATTTGACAACAAACCAGTTCCCCAGACCGACGTTCAATCCAAATGGGCCTCTAAATTTCCCCTTGCCATCAGATGCTGAGAAAATACAAAGTGTGCGATCAGCCATCATCAGCGCGACACAAACACTTCAAGACCTTATTGTTGGGGTGGCCGGAATCCTCGAAAGTGTCCATGTGAGTGACCAAACAACTCCGCAAACCACTTAAGTTTCCTGTCGACGCATGATGACAGCTATTCAGGCCAACGATGTGATGTGCCTGTAGGCTATCTATCGCTACAATATGGCTGGTGCATTTGGATCCGACGAGATTACATCCTCTGCACAATCGGAAGCTGTTGGGTTGAACGTGGTAGACCTGAAGCAAATCGTGCGTCTCGCCATGACTCGGCGGATTTTCCAAGAACCAAGGCCGAGAGTGGTGTCTCACACAGCTACTTCAAGGCTCTTACGGAAAGACTCTCAAGCTCATGCCTTTGCTGGCATTGTAACGGGAAGACTCTCGAGCTCATGCCTTTGCTGGCATTGTAACGGAAGAGAAATTTCAGGCATCTGCGAAGGTAAAGCATTGCTGAAACTGATCTGGCTCGAAAAGACCTCTGCCGTGAAGACCAGAAGACACTGACCTTTGAGCATAGGCAGTTGATGCCCTTGAGCGGTTTGGTAGGTCCAAAGGGCCTGAGCATTCTGTAAGCCAGGCAGTCTCAAGAACACAGCGATATCAAACCTGATTCAGAACCAAGGGCTTCTCGTTGGCGAATGACACGGACTGTGGGCTCTACGAGGAGATGGAGAAGCATCCATAAAGGAGACAGCGATGGTCCCTGGTCATGAGCGCAACGGCATCAAGAATCAACCTCGACTTTATCCTCAGCAATTTTGCATGGGACAGATATGCCAATGCCACCATCGTCGACGTTGGCGGCGGTGATGGGACAGTCAGCATTGCTCTAGCAGAGCGCTTGGCCAGTCCAAATTTTCCCTCCATCGTTCAAGATCGGCGCGAGACCATCTCCAAAATCCAATGTATGCCACGTCCTGAGCTCCGGGTCGAATACCAGGCTCATTATTTTTCCGCGCCGCAGACCTTCGCGGGTGCGGATGTCTAATACTTCCGTAATATTTTCCACAATTGGCCGGACGAGCAATGCATTCAAATCTTGAGAGGCCATGTTCCAATCATGGAGCCTGAGACACGTTTGTTAATTGATGACTTTGCGCTTCATGACCCTTTGATGGTGCCGCCGTGCGAAGAGAGACAGAACAGATGTTGCCCCAGCAGATGCTTCCATCTATTGACATACTTCTGCACTAGATCTATGGATATCACGATGCTGGTGTACTTTGGATCGCGAGAGCGCAAAGTGTCGTAATGGAGAGAGATGATCCAGATAGCACATCCAAGGTTCAAGCTGAAGAGGGCCGTACGAGACTAGAGACAACCTAAAGCGATCCTTGAAATCGGATGGAAAACTACACCTGAGTCTATGTTGTAGCGGGCGACCTTGCAGGAGTTGGGCGGAGAGGGAGAATTCGGGTCATCAGACGTGAATGGACAATCGTAGGACTAAAGGGTAATCAACGGAAAAGAAGTCAGATAGCACTGCGAAGCGGTGGAGGAGCAGCGGACGTTCTGAGCGCGATGGAGCGAGAGGAGACGAGCCTTGCTGGGCGGCAGGGGGTGTGTTATATGCGGCGGGGGCGCGATACCGTATCAGGCTACCACTCTTTCTTGATGCGCGAGATAATTACCTGGTACATGCCGTAACTCGCAAATCGGATACATAAAATGTCTAGGCGACATCAGCCGAGTACATGGAGCTCTCAAGCAACTGGGAAGCCTTAAAACAGAAGATACAAAAAGATACTGGCCAGTCCTACGGAGCGCTCAAGCGGAAGAGACCAGGAGACAATGATCCAGTCCCCCGCAAGCGCGTAAAAGGCGCGAATACAAAAAATTCAAACTTGAGAACTACTCCTGAAATGGGGAGTTGGGTCTCAAAGCAAAGCACACAGGCAAAGGCACCAAATGGGACTGCCACGCATCTTCCTGACGGCACGCAGAACCTCTCCAAAACCTCTGTAGCTAGTAAAGCTTCCCAAGAATCCATTTCTGCCGCTTCCATCTCCTCGGCCGCTGCCAAAAAGTATATCGCTCTGGACTGCGAGATGATTGGCATTGGTCCCACTCCAGATATCGACTCCATCCTCGCGCGCGTCTCTGTGGTCAACTACCACGGCGAGATCCTCTACGACACCTACGTCCTACCACCTCGCGGCGTCAAAGTCACCGACTACCGCACCCCAATCAGCGGCATTCGCCCCGGCCACATTCGACCGCAGCACACGCAAGCCAGTGACCACGCGACGACCAACGGCACCGCGCAATACACCGCCTCCGTCAACGACCATGACCTCCTGAATACCTACGGCCACCCCCTCGCCTCCCTGCCCGCCGTCCAATCCCACCTCTCCGACCTGCTCACCAACCGCATCCTCATCGGACACGCGCTTAAGAATGACTTCGCCGCACTCCAGCTCTCGCACCCGGTCCAGGCCCGGCGCGACACAGCGCGCTACCTGCCCTTTCGCGCGCTGGTGGGCGGACGCACGCCTGCGCTCAGACGATTGGTGAAAATTGTGCTCGGGAGGGAGATCCAGGAGGGCGAGCATAGCAGTGTGGAGGATGCGAGGGCGGCGATGGAGTTGTATAGGCGGGTGAGGGGGGAGTGGGAGAGTGGGCCGGGAGGTGGGAAGGGGAGGAGAAAGATGGAGAGAGAGAATGGCAAGAATGAGAAGAATGGAGTGGGAAAGGTAAGGCGAGGAGGGGATGAGAGCGAGGAGGATAGCGAGGGGAATGGGGGGGAAAGAAGTGAATATGAGGAGGTGGATGGGGAGTTGCAGGCGAGGAGGGCCAGAAGGCGGGTGAGATTGAAGAAAAACAAGCGGAAAAAGAGGACCAAGAGAGCTTAGCGGAAATTTTATACCTAAAAGTGCGCCCTTTCGGCTTGCCATCCGTACTGAGAATATACTGACAACGAAGTCGTAGCAAGAAGCATCAACGAGATTCTTAATTCAGCTAAGCGCTCTTACTTAGCTCCGCCAAAGTCGCTTTTCAACTGCCATTCTACTACTCTTCAAAGGAAAGAACGTGATGATGGAACTTTATTTCTCGTTACAAGTATGACGAGCTCTATGAGAACTTGCTATAGAGGCTTTTCCAAAAGCCTTGATTGGCGCAGAAGTATTCCTCATTAGGGAAGCATAATGAAACTTCATTACAAAGACTGTTTTCCAAGGATCATGAAGTACTAAAGATTCGAAGCAAGATCTCAATCGGTTTAGCCGTTCCCAAAGACTGTCTCTAGACATTTAGCAGCGAAAACAGCTAAGCGACGCCCCAGTTAAACAGAAGTTATCTCGTGCACTCGATCCAACATTCTTTGAAGGAGGATTGCTACTAGAGTTAGCCCATTTGAATAATATGTTTCCAACGGAGATCAAGGAGAATTAGTAAACCGTCATTACGGTGATAGTCTGTTGCAAGATTAGGAAGAGCACATGCATGAGAATAAAAGCGCTCTTTGGGTCATCTTTGAATTCGAGTATTCCGGAAGTAGAATGCTCTATGGGATTACCCACGCCAGAATTGTATTTTCTCATGATGACCAGGCCAATATGATACTGCAAATCGACTGCTCAGCAAATATAAGTCGTACTCTTCATGATAAACGAAATAGCCTTTTTCTCTTTTTAGCATGAGCATTCGTACACTCTACCCACTAACCATGAATCCCAATATCAAGAATTTTGTTCAACAAATCAAAACCAGAAATTAGCAGGATCACCAGGGTCAGCCACTTCTACTCTGCATTCTATTTCTTCTGTCCGCCCGTGGTTAACATAGGGTACCAACAGGCCGAGATCTTGAAGACAGGGAGGATGAATATGGACGAGTCCACTCAAGTGAGTGCCTGGCATGGGCGAACTGTTCAAAGTCTTATCAGGTCTTTTGACTAGTTCCTTATCAAAGCGCAAATATTACCTGACAAACATCCTAGATCCAAGTAATTCGACAATTTCTTGAAATTAACCAGTTCGTGTAAAGTGTGTGCAATCAAGTGAGCGATTGAATCGGATCAGAACCGCAGTGTATGCAGGCAAGTCGATGCTTACATCGGATAAGCATTCCGCCATAACGTTCAATCATGGCTAAAGGTTCGGCTCGAGATCAAACTACGGAGCATACTTCTCCAGACTGCGTTGATCTTGTTAAACCGTTTGCAAATCCAGTCTGGGCCAGGAAACAATGATGCGATCCGTCTGCAGTCAAAAGAGGAATTTAGGTTCTATGGACATGCGACGGACTGCTATTGTTTTAATCTTTTCACGCCACTGCCACCAGTTCCGGATTATGACCAAAAGATTCTACGGATGTGCGGCGGAGCCCTGTTGTTCTTATCTTTTCGCGCCATTGTATCACACGCTGCTCGTTCCAGGTCATGATTAACACAGTACATATGAAAAGAACAACCGTGATTATGATCCAAGCCCAAACACCTTCTTCACGAGATGCAAAGGTCATGAAATTCATTCCAAAGAGTGTTGCTGAGAATGCGAGTGGTATGTATATGGACCCCAAAATTGTGAGCCGTGATCCTCTTTTGCTTTGCAAGCCGTTTAGTTTGGCTTCTTCCAAGCTGGCGTGTGTGAGAAGAACATCCATTTCGCGTTCACATATCTGTTGAAGTTGTGTGGCCTTCTCAAGAATCTGTTCATAGTCGTTCTGAAGCCACGCCGCCGCCATTTGAACTTGGTTCTCATTATATCGTGGCCAGTCGAACCAAATCCGGGATTTAACAGCATTCAGCGTATCTAGAATACTGGCAATATGGTCACCAATAATGTGTCTGAAGTATGTCAGATCAGCCTGTGTATCGAGGGCTGCAAGGCGAGAATCCACGGCATGGTCCGTCAGAATCTGTCGCAGTTTTTGTTCCATATGAGAGAGGAACATCATTTCCGATGTTGCAGCGAACGTAAACAGTTCGTTCAGCGCATAGAAAGGGTCATGAGAAGCTGGCTTGGGGTTCAAAGTTTTCCCGTATACGAAGGGGACTAAGGCTATGCTTTGAACGGCATCGTCCGGCGTATTTTCAGGAAGGATACCATCATCACTCCAATGCTTCTTGAGAGAAATGTTAGGTCGGAAGAGAGCCACAGGCTCGAAACTAGTGTAGGATTTTCGATGAGTCCCTAACCAAGGACCTCCAGGACTTTTCGAAAGACTTCGTCCAGAATCCAGCCAAACAACTGCTGTATCTTGTTAGTAGGAGAGAAAAAGCACACGAGACTGTGGGGACATACCTATCCATCTGTCCTTTCGGCTTTCATTCCTGATCACTGTAACAGTTGCTATTTGCTGAATACTGAATTCACAAAGATCGTGTGGTAAGTAGGAACGAAGAACAGAATCAGAACATTTCCAATCGTTCCCGAGCCGAAAGCCTTGCAAGTAGCTTTCCATAAGCTTATGTGATGCCTTGCGTTTTTCCTTCACAGATGCCCGCCCGTGCGAGTCTTGATAGCCGATTGACGTTATGGGTACTTGAAAGATTGTCCTCTGAGAACTCGACAATGACGTGGACAGCGGACGGCTATCGCATCCCTTCGTACCTAGATACGTCAGGTGACGACGAAAGAACTCTGGATCTATAGAGTAAGCTACGCCCAGCTCCAGCAGCATGTCCGGCGACGGATATCCTCGCAAGAATATAAGAGCGCCATTTTGGTTGTTTATTCCATTTTCATCATTGTCGAACAGGTTTGGGAGAGGCAAGGCCAAAGGAAGTGGTCTGGGAAAGGATCGAGCCGTTCCGTCGAGCTTGTATAGTAGTGCAAATGGTGTGAAATTATCGCTACGATTTGAAGACGATACTCCGAGAGACTGCTGCCCTTCTAAAATTCCCGTATTTTGGGTCAGAAATTGAGCTAAAGGCTCAAATTGCTGGCCGGCAAAAAGGGAATTCCTTGCAGAAGTCTTGCAGGCGTGTTCCCAAGTTTGATACCTATACTGGCTCGGCGTGATTGCTTTGTATCCGTCAGCGAAGATGAAGGGCAGCCGTGCGAGACTTCTCACACCATGTCAGATAGTCAACACTCACCTGATGAAGCCTGCGTGGCTTGCTAAGGCCGCCTCTCTTCTTCCTTGTCTTGGGAAACACGCATTCTGAAGGCTTGCATACCTACTTTGCGACAAACAAAGAAGCGGGAGATACTCCCTGAGAGTACGCCAATGCTGCAGTTGAGCGCACCATAGACGCTTTTAGGTAAATTCTCATAAGTGTATTTGGAGCTTTAGATGATCCAAAATGTCAAATGGGGGCGGTGCAAAGATCTTGGCTGTAACCACGGGCGCAAACTAGGCCGAATTTGGTGAGAATGCGCCCGTGAGTGCTTATGGGTGGCTTTAACAATTTTCTCTATCTAAAACAGTTTTTTTTGAAAAAAAAAAAAAAAAAAAAAAAAAAAAAAAAAAAAAAAAAAAAAAGTAACTTAGGTAATATAAAAAGGATAAAAGTAGTTTTTAGAATTTTTATGACTGCTGTAGGATGAGACGGAAGGATCAGGCTAAGGTTCGTAGTTCGGAACGCAAGGTTCGTAGAAATAATTCGAAGAACCGATGTTCGGACAGGGACTCCTGTCCGAATTCAGAAGTATATAGTCTTGATCTTTGGCTAGAATGAATAAACATAAAAACAGGTTGTTGAGAGAGATGGTGGTGTTCATTTGTTGTCGGACACTAGTCAATTCCTTGATCGACATATGTTCTGCTAAGTGAAATCGAGACTGCTCTACTCGATTTTCACTTTTTGTCTTTAGGATTACGCTTTATCCATTCATTCCCTTTATGCTTACAAACACAAGTTGCGCATAGAGACTGATGGCGTCCAGTCACGACAGTAATCTGCCTGTTCTGTCAGCGCCGATGAGTTTCCTAGCTCGAGATGCTCGCTTTAAATCTGAGAAACCTTATCGCCTAACCTATGAATCTGAGAATGTGCCAACGACGAACATGACTCGGGAATTCATACATAGTGTACCTATCTACGACCTCCGCAACGTCGAAGACCAGTTCACGTTCGAGAATAACGGCATCGCACTTCTTGATTATGAAAGTAGCATGAGCTATGAGGAATTCTCAGATCCATCTAAAATCGTTGGAACCTATTGCGAAGAAATTGCACAAATACTCTTAGAGTACATGCAAGCTCAGTTTGTCCAGATTTTTGATTTCAATGTAACTTACCTTATACCTATTAATAAGCACTATACTGAGCATACGAGGTCCGCCGACGTCTACCAGAATACCCAAACTTTCCAAGTTCCGTTGTACCGATTGCCAGAAGCCAGCCAACGTGCAACGTACACCTTGGTATGTAGTGCTCATTGGTCCATGAAGCGACGCTGAGTTTCCGTAGATGCCACGAGCGCCTCGATATTAGGCTTGGCAAAGGAGCTTAACAAGGGCCAAGCTCGGAATCTCTTGCAGAGGAGAATGATTTACGTAAAGTGAGATCATCCATTAGATGCTGAGGCATTGTCTGATTGTGCTCAGCACATGGAGTCCCCTTAAAGGACCGCTCAAGGACTGGCCACTTTGCTTGTGAGATCCTACGACTATCGATGAGAATGACTTAATTCCCGTCGATCATGTTCAGCGAGAAGATGATAAAGTGGAGGGAACAATTGTAGAGAATTATGCAGTCCATCACAATCCGCTGCAGAGATGGTATTATCTTAGTAACCAGATGCCTTCAGAACTTATTGTCTTCAGACAGGTCGATACAGATGGTCGCCAAGGTTTGACACTCAGATCACCACAAAATGAGAATAACGTCTTGACTTCCACAGGCGTCCCACACGGATCATTCCACAACCCGTTGCAAAACGGCTTCAATGAGCAATATAGGGAAAGCATAGAACTAAGGGCATTGATTTATATGTAACCAGAGTGCTACAAGGAGGGATTTGTTCAAACCAAAATGTCAGAGCCGGTTTGTCTTTTATAGGAACACAGAAAGCTCGGAAACCTCAGCTCAGGTTTGATTCATGGACCTTTAACTATTATCCGCTGCCTGAATAGCCGACCAAACGCTTTGTCCTAGACCTTATAAAGTATAGAACTCGCTAGGTGAGGGGTATGCGTTTCTTGAAGGACGGTGGAGATGTGCTTATCGATTTACTGCTACGGCGTCAGTTATTCAGGCCGTCAACCCACAATTTGATCTTCAGCTCACCTAGCTGTTCTTTCGATGAACTCTATCAGAAGAAGGGTATTCGAACCCTGGTCGAATTCGACTCCTACTGGATGTAGCCACTCTAAATCCTTGTCTTTCGCCGTTGGCATCGTCGGCTGATGGACTTTGAAATCGACCAACCATGGTTGCGTCAGCCGAGAAGCATCCATTACATTGTGAAATGATGAAGAAAGTGTCGGAGTATATAATCCCCTGTAACTGTGTCCCAATTTGATCATTTTGGTATTTTCTACAGAAAGCAGGAGATTCGAGCGGATGTGAACCGAGAGCCCGTAGCTGCGATCGTAATCTCGCCCCGATGTGTAGGCCACAAAACTGGCGGTTTTCCTTGCGTTGTACTTGTGCGAAAAGTTGGAGAGTGAGCCTTCATTTGCATTAGGGAGGTGTACTGATTCATCCTCCCCGCTTCAGCGGAGTCAGGTGCCTACCTGGGTACCCAGGTAACTTATGGATCCCTGTCCTCTTCACAGGTGAAAGTGACGTCGATCGGCTCGATCAGACCTGACCTATCTTGCCAAGTCTGTCCAGCTCTTATAAAGAAGTCAATGTTTCCAAGAGTATATACAGAGGTCCATTTCAAAAGTTCTGTCCCAAGCTAAATTTTAGCGTATTGACTGGGATTGGTGCTTAAGCTCACTGATAAATTAGTTGGCACCTGAGCCTGATACATAGAATTCCAGGGTGGAAAAGTGGTCATTAGCGGGAATTCAAACTAAATTTAGCTTGAATTCTGCCGAAATTTCAGCATCTCACTAAAGCTTAGTGTCGCCCGATCAAGCTTAGCGTGAGGCAAAACTTTTGAAATGAACCTCTTAGATCGTCTACTTTTGACTGAGCATCTGTTTTCATTGGCAGTAGCAGGTGGTTCGTGGCTGTGACATACCATGGTTGGCATTGGCGCTAGCACGGACATATATCATCCTGCTTTCTCAGACCTAGTTTCTTACACCTCATTATCAATGAGATCGTTTATACACTTATACAGTATCTGATATTGCTTCTAATTATTTGTAGGAAAAACCATATATGCCAAATACTGACATTGTCGGCTGCAGTATGTTGGGTATAGGGAATGAATTCGTGGCATCAACCAAAAATTCGCGTGTCTTTGCAAGACTAGACAAAGCTCCAGAAACTCAAATGTAGACTCATTTTATAGGCGAGCGTGATGAAACATTGGATTGGTAAAGAAGTTTGATTTTGAATGGTTGTTAAAAAGACGATGAGATCGTGCATTGACATGAAGAAGTTACTAAGCAATGACTTCATTGCGAGAAGGGTTTTCGGTGGCTAGAGAACGACGCGATTACTACCTACCCAGGTAGCCAGGCAGGTCCTCATTCAATATCATTATTCAGCGCCATTGTAGATATAACGAACCACATCATCTACCTATCTAAGTTGGACTAAAAGGGCAGAACGCGGGTCGATTCGAGTCACCAAGCGGTGTCACCTATCCATGCTCCTCAGATACCATACCAATCCAGTCCGCAATTTCCGGCGGTGGAGTCTGTGAACAGCAACAGAGATTCTTGAAAACTTTTTTCATTTGCTCGTCTTACAGACTTGAGTCAGAAATGAATTCAGAGGATGTGGAGTGAGTGCTGCGTCGATTCTAACAATTAGAATGAATCTAACATCGCGCGCTAGTTTGGTCTTATTGTATGGCGTCCGAAGACAACACCAACACTCGTTGGACATCGCACAAATCGCAACTCGTCTAAGTCAATGTCTCAAAATTCGAGGCACTGTCACAAAATATGACCTGGATGTGACTTTACGTAGTGCTGCCCAGGTCAATGATTTGACAGAGCGTGGCTTCAGCCTCGCACAAAAGATTTCGTCCCATTACGATGCTGACACGGTAAGTGAACTTTCCAAATCCTAGCGTGATAGTACTGAAAGATCTTACATTCAAAGACTCCAATCCGTCCGACCTACTACGTTTGCATTGATCTTGCATCAATTATTTTCAAGGCAGTGGGTTATCATGACCCCTAATAACCTGCAATCAGCGCTTATCAGTCACGAAGGCTCTCATTGATGCATCAGAACCACGGCAGCAGGAACGGTATTCCCGTTTTATTCAAGCATTAGCAGGAGTTATTTGGGTCAATGGTTTGTATATTGCGAAGAACGAGCCCGAATTTCCAAAGTGTCTCCGTCTTTGGTTGCACTTGAGAAAAGGAGGGCCCAGATACAAAAAAGCATACAGAGGTGTGACTTCGCAGGTCCTTGCAAAGGTGTCGGAAGACTTTCAACATCGTTTCGATACTCTGCCAGTCCTGTCTTGCTACGAAACCGGGAATGCAGCTTGCATTCCCAAAAAAGGCTCAAAACTAGGACCCTTACGCAAGAAGTCAGCAATCGATGCTCTAGAGGTAGCAACTGTAAAATCCTTTGATCTTGTTTGCATCGAAGTCAGACTAATATATATGAGACTAGACTGAGCTTCGGCAAATCTTCACAGGACATACATTGAACGAGCGTTCATTAGCTATTGATGACCCATTAGAGAAGCATCTCAGAAATGAACGGTGTGGGTTTGTTCAAGCATGTGAAGAATTCATCGCAGAGAACAGGAAAATCGCTAGCTTAGAAGAGCCCATAGGTAGGCTGCAGAGACATAAGGGCAACGATGTTCCACTGATATTTTCCCAGAGGGATTAGCTCTACGCCCTGAAACAATACATTCCAAAGGCACCGAGCTGCAGAAATCTTTGCAAGATCAATCTCGTAAGTCACGGTCTTTATAATTTATTGCCCGCCTCGATTGCCAAAATAGATTACAGATACCCTGGGTAGTGAAATCGCCTGAGAAATTACTTTAAGGCGTTGCTAACGGTGTCGCTTACAGATTTTGCGGTACCCTCACCCTCAAATGATGTTTCACGACAACATTCTGTTGGTGTGATTGAAGATGGCATTACACCAGACTTTGATTTTCCATGCAATTACTTCGGCACCAGACCTACTGGACCAAAAGACTTTTTTGGTCGGCAGATCATTTTGGATGCTATCCATGCGTCATTCATGCCCAACGAGCTTCCATCAACACAGGATATGCTGCAACAATGCACGACAAAGATATTCTGTATGCATGGACCTGGCGGTATTGGGAAGACGCGCATTGCCATAGAGTACACTCAGAGAAACGGCTCTGAGTTCGATGCAATCCTTTGGCTCGATGCAAGTGATCCTTCAAAATTACTCAATGGATATCAAGACTTCGCAGTTTGTCTTGGACTGATGTCTGCAAGCGAGGTCGAGGAGACCGAGGCTAGTCTGGCAGTCGAATACGTGAAAGGTTGGCTTTCCAAGCCAGTTCGTAATCGAAGTAAACCTGAAGGTCCATTCATGCGATGGCTGATCGTACTGGACAATTTCGAAGATAGTAACGAATTTCTCTCTACCTTCTTGCCTGCTGGAGATCCACCAGGATGTCTTCTTGTAACAGGAAGGCCATCTTACCTACAGACCAGCTCCTGGTTCGGCGATGTTGGCGCATTGATCGAGCCTTTACCAATTGACGACAGCGTCGATATGCTACTACAACTGACAAAGAAAGTGCACGAATGCGATAGCAAAAGATTTGCGGAGAAGATACTCGATGAATGGGGTCGATTTCCCCTATCAATCATGTGTGTTGTCGGTCTGATACAAAGATGTGGTTATTCTCTGGCAGACTGTGCTGGATTGTCCCCGAATCAACGGCGTGAGATTCTCCGATCAGACTGGGGATTTAGAGGTATACGATACAACCTAGCCTCAATTTGGGCAATATCAAAACTGTCACCAACAGAATCTGCCCTTCTAGATGTGATCTCCCTTCTTGATTCGGCCAGCATACCGGATCATTTGTTAGTAGCAGATTCATCCGTTGCTCATCAAATGCCGCATTATCCTAGCTCAACCGATGCATTTGAGCGTGTCAGAACATTGCTCTGGCAATTCACACTCATACAGCGGTCATCGGGAAGTGGAGCTATATCCATCAATTCAATCATACAGGAAACCGTTTTAGCAAGAATAATGGCTGACAGCACTCGGTTCTCAGTAGTATTCAAGACAGCAGCTACTCTAGTATCTTCCGTATGGCCGCTAGCTGTGACGAAAGATATCGACTTCTCCAGCGATCTTAGCACTGAGAGGGAGAGTAAGGCACGGGAGCTCTTTCCACACGTTGTGCGCCTTCGTAAATTACATAGTGAATTCAGAAGCTCTGGTTGTCATCCGTGCCTAGCCGGACCATGGTTACGACTGCTTCTAGAAGCTGCCTGGTGAGAGAAGAGCATCAAAGAGCAGTTGCAGCTACTGATGAAGAAATAGGTTCAAGTTTGAGCAATCAGACTTCCTCATGAGTGAAGACATCCTCAAAGATATTCCGGAGGAGGTTAACACATCTAATCAGCTGTATGCTGACTTTGTTTCGGCCGCTTTAATAGTCAAGACACAGATCGCAACCTCGCTCAATCGTCAAACAGCAGCACTTCAGTACCTTCAGCAGAGGATCGGGATCCTTGAAAAGACTCAGCAGAAAACAGGCAAAATCGTACACAAGTTATGTGCTGCGTATTCCGAAAAGGCCATGGCGATGATTAATGTTGGCGACTTTTCAGCAGCCTCCGAAAAAGAGATATTTGACGCACTCAAACTATCGGCTGATCTTCGACGCCAGGTCCCGAATTTCGATGAATTGCAGCTGTACAATGTAACGCGCGGTGAAGGCATGTTCTATTTGCATAGTGGACGGCTTGCACAAGCGGAAACATCTTTTTTGAAGGCACTCCGAGTTCGGGAAGAGCGATTTGGTCAGGATGATGTACAAAGTACCCGGTGAGTCGATTTCATTAGGCTGGTCTCGCGAGAATGATCGGTCTTATATTTACTTTCACGTGGCCAGGACCGGGGCGCTTCTTTGGGATCTTGGTAATGTCTATCTACGACAAAATCTGTGGGACAAAGCTCAACACCACTACGAGCGCGCAATGAAAAACTTTTTGGCCACTTGTGGAAAGGGCCATCTTGCTATTGCGCGAACGAATTACAAGATTGGACTTTGCTATCTCAACACTGATTCGATAGACTCAACATCACGTGCCATGTAAGTTCGTCTCCAACCCGTTCGCAACACGATGTCTTTGCTGATACGTCTTAGCCAGAGTTTGGAGGATGCGCTGAGAATATACCAACAGAAACCGCTACACATAGCTGAGCGAGCGCGTGTTCTCCTTGTTTTACATCAAGCTACTTTTAAAACTGGCAACATGGATGACGCCGATTCCTATCTAAGAAGCGCGTTTGACTTGCGAAATGAACTCGTTTCAGAGGTTGGTGGAAATGGAGAAGAACGGATGGACCTACATGAGTTGGATAGGCTTTGTTCCATTACTGGACGTTAAGTCAACACCGGCAACAGTCGCTCTTTATGCGGAGAAATCGCAGCCTAGGCATAGTTCGATCTTTAGCTTGCTTTAAAAGCTGTTTATGAAACACATTGCGGAGGGTGTTGGCACTGGACAGTAGTTCCTTCTGACCACGGCGCTCATTTCCTTCTTCAATATGGGGAATTATGTAAGATGATGGAAATTTGCATTGGCGATATCTCATATCTTACGTTATGCGAGATGCTACCACAACGCTATTATCTTCAACAATTTTGATCATCCAACAGTAACGAATAATTTTGTTAAAAAAAGGGCTAATTATAAAAAATAAAACTGGAAATGGACGTTGAAAAAACATTGAAATTGCCTTTGAATCTGAAAAGTAGGTTGGAAGCCCAGGTTTGTGGATGAGGATTTTTCTTTACGCCCTTGGCTACTAATTTATCAACTTGTCGTGGTAGTGGCTGAAACTCCACAACTTCAGGTGCCTGACCGAGGGTCGCATCGACAAGGCACTCTGGCTTGCGCTCCCATCTCATTTGGTTTCTTTTGTGGTCAGTACCATCTGAGCCTAGGTACTGAGACAAGTCCCAATCAACCTTCTAATCGGAGTTTAGTGCCATTCATCTTGAGGTAAGTTTTTCCGAAGGACGGCTGGTACATAGGTGTGATAAGGATCTTGCAATCTTTCTTAAAGCATCGAACGATCACTGAATGTTATTCTTATTCCTAGAAGGCTTGTCTCATGCCAGAACGTATCTGCGAAGCTGAATACGAAGCTGAACCGCTGTTGCAGCAGCGACATTCGAATGATGAACACCGGGCGAGAGGTAGCGAGATCCAGGCGATCGCTGCTCAACCGAACATAGCTTATCCAAGCCTGTCGGACGTACGATGGTTAAATCTCGCCAGCTTAGCAGTCGTTATAGTACTATACCATTTTTCTACACGCTTGATATTCGTGCCGACTTTGTCCCTTCTTGAAAACGCCGTTTGTCAGAGCTACTATCTCGATCATCGCCCCCATGTACATCGGGGCACTGATGAAGGATTTTGTAAAATCCCAACGGTACAATCTCGTCTCGCGACGCTAGTTGGCTGGAAAATCTCGCTGGATGCTTTTCCCGGTATTTGTGATTGAACAGTTGTTTCGCGAGCTTGTTGATAGGCATTGTAGGGCTCTTAACGGCTATATGGTTCGGAGGGATCGCCGACTGTCATAGGAGAAAAGCCAAGCCATAACGGGAGAATTCCTAGGCTGGACGTGGGTGTTACTAGTTTGTATAACATATGGTCTAAGCACTGTCAAGCGCGCCATACTAACGTACGATCGAGGTAACCTAAGCCGCATCTTCCCGGTCGGAGCGATACTAGTCTCCTCTCTATGTCATTTCATAGGTGGCGGCCCGCGAGTCACGGCGTCAATGCTGCACGCAAGCATTGTGGATACTGTACCTGCAGAACGACGGTAGGTCTAGTCCTAAATTTCACGCCTGGTGTTAATATATATATGCAGCGCATTCTTTCTTTATCTTCGAGCGACGGTGCTACACGTCGCGTCGCTATCTGCACCGATTCTTGTATCATACTTAATGCGAATATCTCTTCGTATCCTCATCGAGATAGTCCTGATTTTGTGGATTCTTACTTTCGTACTACTAGCCCTGTTAAAGGAAACTCTGCAACCCTCACAGAAATATTCCCTTCCCGGCACGCTTGATCAGGTTTCGGGCGTATGTGTAAAGCCAGATCTTCAGTCGACCACCCGGGCAAAATCTCAACGCTCACTCAGCAAGCCACATTGCGGATCCAGTTTACTTGACCCGCAACTAAAAGGCACGAAATCAACTTGGGCATGCTTTCCGACACTCCGTGTTCATTTCTCTGACGCTTACAACGCATTTGGGGCCTTTTTTACTCGAAATATGCTTACATGTTTCGCTATATTCTTCCTTAAACGCATTGCTTTCACGTACGAAGTCTTTGTGTTCCAATATACGTCCGTGATCTTGCAATGGAGTTGGGAAAAGACAGCATGGCTTCAGTTCATAAACTTACTTGGGGCTGTGATTACCACCGGCCTACTTCTTCCTATCTTACACGATTATCTTGTACATCGAAATGGTGTGCAGGGAAGTATTGTTGATTTGCTGGTAGCAAGAGGCATAGCTATTGGAGGGTGCTTAGCCATTTGGCTAGCACGCAGCCCTGTCGTTTTAACTTTAGGTACGAAATATCTCAAAAATACGTACATTCAGGCTGAATTTCAGTACAGGTGTCTTTGTGCTCGGTTTGGCTGAAGGCCTTGAGTCGGCTGTGCAGGGGCTGGCCGTCTTTTTTGCAGACCCTGATTCTACAGGAAGACTTTTTGCTGTTATTGCAGAATTCGATACAGCGGCTTTGCTGCTTTCAGGTCCATTGATGGGTGGCATTTTTTCCGTATCACAGGGCCTTGGAGAGATATGGAGAGGACTTATTTCTATTTTTTCTGCTGTAAGACCTCATTTGCAAATAGCTAGAGGTCTCGCTAACCAAACTCAAAGCTACTTTTCGCTGTTATGTTTCTGGCAACTTTTGCATTCAGGCTGCGGACAGGACGCAGCAATTGACGGGGAGCAACTACTCTATCCCTATAGCTGGAGTGCTTTGAAATAATTTAGCGGCAATTGCCTGAAGTCGCTGTAGGAGATCCAACCTCATGGTTGGCAAAGTCTCTCAACGATGGCAGAGCTATTGTCGTATGCGGTTGGCAGTTGTCAGTGTTCACAAAGCCTGTCTATTTTACCAATATGGATCTATCAACTGTTCCCACAGACCTTCTATCGGGCTGGAGTATACAGCCGATTGCATTTGCATTTGGCCTTAAGCACCCGCATACGATCGTTGACTGCTATGCTTGGACCCAGATAGATCAATAACAGGATACACAAAGCTTAACAATGAACAGCACAAGATCCTAATAGTCGATGCAATTGAGCTCAACGCTAATACACAAGTCACCAATGCCCCTCAACCTCCCGGGTTGCAGCTTATCATCATACACGAAGAACGCATCAACCCATGGTCGCTGGAACGACTCTCCCAGATCTCATGCAATGCTTGCTCAAATGACTTCCAATTCACTCACTTGAATCCCGACAAGACTACCGTTTCGTCCCACCAAATACTATATACATCATCCACTCCCCCTTTATACATCCACCCCCTTCGCCGCCCTCACCGCCTCCGCCACCTCATCCCCACCCTCCTCCGCCTCCGCCCTCCTCGCC